>APFE030479030.1:0-26344 GCA_000404065.3 Pinus taeda
CTTCTGTATAAAATTCTCATCCTCCCATGTGGAATCTTCAGCGGATAAGTTCTTCCACTTGATAAGATACTCTGAATTGATCGATTTCGTAGTTGTCAAGTTCTTGTTTCTGTGACTGCTTCCGGTTCCAATATAATTTTTCCTTCCTCGTCAAGTTCTGGCAATATTGTTTGAACTGGGAGCTTGTCGCCTATAACCTTTTTTAAACATGAAACATGGAAAACTGGGTGCAATCAAGAAGCTGCAGGAAGCTCCAATTTGTATGCCATAGTACCAATCTTTTGCAACACCTTGTATGGACCATAATACTTTGGTGATAATTTATTATCCTCTTAGCTTGCTTGAGGGACATTTTCTTATATGTTTGTAGCCGTAGGAATACCCAATCACCTACATCAAAACTTCTCGCTGCGATGTTGATCTTCCTATTGTTTCATTTCTATTTTGTGCAACACGAGGTTATCCCTTTAAAGAGTTGGAGGACTTGTTTTTGATGTGTTCGATTGTGATGTTCACTGCTTGAACCTTAGAATTTCTCTTAAATTGATGTGATGGATGGTTGGTTTTACCAATAAGTGCCATAAATGGGGTCATTTTTGTTGCAATATGGAAGGAAGTGTTATACCACCATTTAGCTAGAGGCAACCATTTGACCCATTGTGTCTGTTTATTAGATACAAAGCAACGAAAGATATCCTTCCAAACATTTGTTTACTATCTCAGTTTTCCCATCAGATTGAGGATGATAAGATGAGCTATGAGCTAACTGAGTACCAAGACAAGAAAATAATTTTGTCCAAAAATTTCCAGTGAAAATGGATCTCTGTCACTTACAATAATCTTTGGATTTCCATGTAGCTTTTGAATTGTTTCCATAAATGTCGTAGAAACTGTACTAGCTTTAATGGATGTGATAATGCACAAAAGTGTGCATACTTAGTAAGTTTGTCAACTACCACCATGATGACACTCTTTCCCTCAGACTTGGGTAAACCTGTGATAAAATCCATTGAAACCTCCTCCCAACGTTGGCTTGGAATGGATAAAGGTTGTAATAGACCTGGTGTCTTAATTGTTTCAACTTTATTTTGTTGGCAAACCAAACATTCCGCACAAACTTTTGAATATCTGATTTAAGGCCATCCCAACAAAAATCCTTCTTAACCCTGTGGTAAGTTTTTAAAAAGCCTGAGTGCCCTCCTAAGGGAGAAGTGTGCAATTCCATAAGAATCTTTTGTTTTAGCTGGGAATTCTTACAGAGGTATAAGCGATCTTTGTACCATAACGAATCATTTTTCCAGCTAAATGTATTAGAGGTACTGGAATCTTGATGTAGCTTTCGAATAAGTGCCCACAGTTCTTCATCCTTCTTCCATTTCCTCCCTTGCTTCATTTATCCAATCTGGTTGGATAATAGAAATGGCACACAACAATGCTTCCACATCCTCATCCTTTCTTGAGAGTGCATCTGCCACCACATTTTGCTTCCCTTTTTTTGTAGATTATTTCAAAGTCATAACCCAACATCTTTGTAACCCACTTTTGTTGCTCTTCAGAGGATAATATTTGTTCTAAAAAGTATTTAAGGCTATCATGATCTGTTTTTACCTTGAATTGTCTTCCCATTAGGTAGGGTCTCCATTTCTTAAGTGCATGGAGTATTGCCAACATTTCCTTCTCATAAATCGGTTTGTGTAAAAACTTTCCCTTGATTGGATGACTTTAAAAAGCAATGGGTCTTTCATCTTGCGTTAAAACAACACCAATTCCATTTCCTGAAGCATCACATTCCACAATAAAGGTTTTTATGAAGTCTCTTGTAGCTAAGACCGGTGCTTGGCACATTGCCTCTTTAAGATGTTTGAAGGCCTTTGTTGCCTCTGGAGTCCATGAAAATGCATCTTTCTTCAATAATGTTGTTAAAGGTGTTGCTATTCTCCCATAATTCTTAACAAACTTGCAATAGTACCCTGTCAACCCAAGAAATCCTCGCAAATGCTTTATGGATGTGGGGATTTTCCATTCCTTAATGGCCTTAATTTTCCTAGAGTCTACCTTAACTCCTTCATGAGATACAATATGACCCAGATATTCCACCTCTTGTACTCCAAAGAAACATTTGGATCTTTCTGCATATAATTGTTTCTCCTCCAATAGTTGTAGCACCCAGTCAACATGTCAACATGATCCTTCCAAGACTTGTTGTAGATTAGTATATCATCAAAAAATACTAACACAAATTTTCTAAGGAATGGTTTGAAAATGGAATTCATCAAACCTTGAAATGTTGAAGGTGCATTGGTAAGGCCAAAAGGCATGACCAAAAATTCATAATGACCCTCATGAGTAAATGTTGTTTTTGGAATGTCTTCAGTCTTCATTCTGATTTGATGATATCCTAAACGAAGATCCAACTTGGTGAAGTAAATTGATCCATGCAATTCATCCAGTAATTCATCAATGACAGGAATGGGAAATTTATCTTTAATAGTTATCTTGTTGAGATCCCTATAATTCAGACACATACACCATGATCCATCCTTCTTGTGCACTAATACTACTGGAGCAGAGAAAGAACTTTGACTCGGTTGAATTATACCAGCCTCTAAAATTTATGTAACCATACGTTCAATTTCACTCTTTTGGGCATAGGGATATCTATACGGCTTGATGTTTGGAGTAACACTTCCTGGAATTAGATGAATAGCATGATCATGATCACGAATAGGTGGGAGACCTTTGGGAGTCTCAAATACCTTGGAATGATTCAAATGACAAAACCTCCTTTCTATATATAGGAGTCGAAGGAGTCACAATATAACCCAACCGACCTAATAATAATAATAAAGCCACAAAAATAACAATAGAGGGATTCTATGGGGCATAGTAATAACAATATGGGGATAATAGGGGCACACCAATATTAATAAGGGATGCATCTACAATATTAATGGGGTAATCACTTGTATTATAAGGACCCAACACCATAGCTCCTGCCTAAGATTCGAAATCTGTCAGGCTTCAGTAAACGAACCAATCGACCATTAGGAATCCTTCCAAATTTGCATATAACTTTGAGAAGGAAAACCGTTCATCTGAACATGATGGTAGTCCAAGGGCCTCTAGATTACAATCTACTCCTTGGGTGTGACTACACTTATAGCATGGGAGCTATTGTTTACTCACTCTTTCGGGTGATGTGTTCCCCGTATGAAGGCAAAGTGGTCCAACTCGTTGAGCAGCTTTCATTCCCTGGTTTGAACATGGCTACTAGTCAAATGCCATCCCTAAATGGTCTCTTTTCACAAGGAATGTCTCATCGACCTCCAGTCCATCAACCTCCAGTCCATCAACCTGATGACCGCGAATGATTCGGTGAATGTGACAAAACCCAGGGGGTACGCGCCTTGGCCTGCTTCAGTAGGAAACCCCCAGATAAAAGATCGGTTTCCTCGTAGGATATATGACCACTCTGACACACCCGTCCGTTTGGGATATGGGATTTGTCTAGAATAAGATTCCCTTGTCAAAGGTTATGTGATTGGTAGTGGATCCACACCTTTCACCTTTGTCTATTTCCATGGATAGAGCCAAGGAAGTGTTTTGTCTGCAACGTGGATGGAAAAACCTTGCTTTAATGCACAAACTTCTATATGGTAACCTGGAAACTCTCATTTATTTTGCTTGGGGGCATGCAAACCTTTTTTACGCAAGCAAAAAGTGACCAGTGTAACTATAATCCCGTAGTTTTTACTAACTTCAACTACTTAAGTTAGGTGATTGGTTTGATCCACCATTCACCTTTGTCGGGACTGGCGGCGATAGCAAAGCAAAGGAAAAGTTTTGTATGAAGCTATCCTACCTAACCTTAGTAGTTCATTAACCCTTAGGAGAGCAGTTGGTTGTTCCTAACTTGTTTACAAAAGGCTCAGAGCAAAGTTTCGCATGGGGCAAGCTCCCTAGATAATGAACCTACCAATGAGAGACATCCTTAATAAAGAACTGGCACAGGCATGTTTCCGCGAAGTTCAAGCTCGTTAAAAAATAAACCTAGCAATGAGCATATGTTCCCCTAGAGTTCAAGCTCATTAAAAAATGAACCCACCTTCGGTAAATAACCTTTGTGATCGCATTGCTATCAGCTTTCGAGCCTTGGTCATGTTCTTACCATCACCTCCACTTTTTAGCCGATCATACGCCTCAACTTTATTGTTTACCCTTTTGAGGAATAACTACGACAAGTGATTCTGTTAGCCACCCTCTTTATACTGTCGTGATTGAAAAGTTCCAAACTTACCTGGAACCATTTGCTACCCGAAAACATCACATTCCTCAAAACAGAGTCTCTTTTAAGCTCTTTTTAGACTCATAAAATATAAAAATATTGCCGAGAAATTGGCCTCTCCATCTTGTTAAAGTGATTGGAAGTGCCATCCCTCCTCTATATTTTAATCTTTTTGGACCTGAAGGATCATTACACAAAAATATCGAGCACTTGTCTTTTTCGGCTAGCTAAAGTGATCGAAAAAGTCATCCCTTTAGTATTATTTTATACTTTTTCAGACTTAAGGGATTATATTACGAAAAAGGACTACTAGAGTTTCCTTTCCGTCTCTTTTCAGACTCTCTAAAACTAAAAAGGACCAAGTTGTCTTTGTCGTTAAACTCATTAAAACAATAGCAACAAACTTGTCCATACAGATAAGAGTGAGTTTCATTGTCGCTAGGCTCGCTAAGACATAGCGACATGTTTGCCTGAAGGGAAAATTATAGAACAAGCCTATGTTATCCTCCTCAAGCTTGATAAAAATAAAGAGGTATTGGTCGTAATGACTGGGGAAAAAGGGAAGAAAACTTGTAGAACTTCATTGGTAGCAGGTCGCTCTTGAACATGACACCTTCAATCCACCACTATGATTGAGTCAGGTTGGGTTATTCCGTTCACTATTCATATCACCATTGGTCCTCCGTACCATCCATTGTTGGGGTTAATGCTACCAATCCATTTCAGTGTCACTGATATGTTCAAGAGAATTCGCTCAGAGAATTCACCAACCCAGCTAACGCCTCATCCACTGCAATACCTTCACACTCCATTCTTTCATGACTGCCTCCTGAACCTCATATCACCAGAACGTTTTCACCTCCACAAAATCATTTTCTCCATTTCATGTCGTAGATGTGGGATTCATTAAGGCCCTCCTACAATAGGTCACTTCTTGTTGACATCATCTCATTATCCAATAAGTTGACTTATGAACAACCCTTTCAGTACTTTGAAGCTTGCATGCCTCAATGGCAAGTTTCTCACTTCTGGCAACAGGTTTACATCAATGGCCTTTGACCGAATGATTTTGCGTGGTGTTTGACATCGACTCATGTATTTACACCATGTGAATTGTACTGCAGTACGTTGAGGGTCATTATCATTATTGGTGATTCCTCTCGCGCCTGTTAATAGCTTACATCATTGGATGGTAATCAGGTGATGTCTTTCCATGTTCGACACCAGAACATCTTTTCGCATGGATCAACTTGTACTTCGAGCAAAGATTGAATGAGTTTGAAGACCCCAGATCTAGTTTCATCCATCCTGGCTACAATATATTCAGGAAAATAAAGACATCAAATGCACTCCATGGCTGCACAGATAATCATCTAAGATAAGGGATGATGGCTCTACCAGAATCATTAGTCTGCCACAGAGACGATTGTCTATCCTATGTACATGAAAATGAATTTATAAAAATGAGCATGGGAATGCTCGCCTCAGCTAGATCATGAAAATATTATGAAGGTAATGTATTGTATTGTATCTTATTATAGGTCACCTTCCAGTTCGAAAAACCTCGAATCCCCATGATAAAGCATTTCACCCGACATCAGAATATTTATGACCTCATGCTTTAGGGGGAAATTGTTATAGAGATATTTGGGCACTGTAACTGCAATCACATATGTCCATAAACCAAGGGATTCTAAACCCCTAAAAGTGTTGTTTCATACCCTAAAGGATCAAGGTCAACTGATTACCTCATTTCCCAAAAGTTCTCCCTGAAAAACTACTCAGAACTGGTCAAAATTGGACCATACAGATTGCTCCATGTTGAGGGTGCGATGCATCTCACCTGCTACACATAGAGGGTGCAATGCATGCTGAAAATCCCTTCTGTAGGGTGCAATGAGCGAGAATAGACAAATGGCAGAGGAAGTTTGCTAGGTGGAAACCTAGAGAATCTTCTAGAAACTGCTCATATGACACTTGCCTCTCTGAATTCACCGAGGGATGAGTAAGAGATCATGAAATATTCAAGTGGAACCAAGAACTATCAGTGAAATGAAACTAATCAAAATCCAAAAATCTGGCTCACCCCCTACAAATATCTATATATGGATCCCTCATCCTAGATATCAAGAGGCTAGAATTTTGTAATTTGTAAGGAAGTGCTGTTGGTTTCTCTTTAAGACATTGTATTGTTGGGTGATCTAGATTTTCATGAGGTGAAGAGGGCTTTCATGCTAGGAGGATGGCATTGGATCAGACAATTGGGTTGTAATCCTCTCTTCTACTACTTCTATTAATAAAGTTATTTGAGTTTTCCTCCATATACTTTTATATTGTTGAATCTTGTATTTTTGTATGCATTTGTATGGTTAATGTACATCTGATCCTATATTGTTTATGGTTATAGATCTCTATGCTTTCATGGTATTTTGCTGCTTTGACTCTATAGGTGTTCTTTGAAGTGGGAAAATTGAGAAAGGAGTGGCGAAAGCTCTGTCAAGGGTGAGAGGAAACAAGCAAGGAGCCAAGCAAAAGACTGAGGTTGGTGCTCTTTGCTTCTCTCTCATCTATCTCTCATAAAGGAAAACACAAGTTACATTGAATTGTTTGTTTCTAGGATAGCTACCCATTTTAGTGGGACTACTAGATCTGAGTAGACACTAGTCTTCTCGGAAAAAATGTAGCATCAAATGTGTAGTATCAAGAATAGGACATCCTTGAATGCATGCTTTTTCTTGCATTCTAGGAGCTCAATATTGAATCTATTGTATCCATGTAATTTCGGATCTATAGGGTATGAAATTTTATGCTATGGTAGCCCTCTTTATCGTCTTTCCTACCCCATAGGTCATATCAATATTGGATTTTTCAAGAATGAGTTATTCCCAATCTCCCACAAAGACCTTATTATAGACAGGTTCAGTAGATCGAAATTGTACAAAGTGCAATGTGTCATTGTTGTGCCCTTTGGACTGAAAAGTGATACCAAAAAAAATATAGTCCATCCTCATTCTGTCACTATTTACTAAATTTTAATCCAATTCCCAGAGAGAAAGTTATGACGATTTTCCCAATGTCACCTCTTTGACATGGAATTTAGGATCCTGCAAAAATCTTAAATTCCTCATATCATATCGCCGACACTGTAGAGAGACAAGATCTTAAATTTGGTCATGAGTTTCATCAAGCTTTCAGCTCAAATGGATTTTAATTTCAACCTCTAAATATCCGCAGAAAGATAGTTATAGTGAAAATTCCATGATGACCAGTTTGAAGTCACAAAATACCTACTAGAGGGGGATATGAGGGTCACTATTTATATGAATGTCTCGAGTTAAGACGGTCCTCAACAAGTGAACGTTGGAGGAATTTTAGGAGAAAAAAAAACATTATTAATTATTAACTATTCAAAGACCACAACCAATTATGAGTACCATTCCACAACCCTATAGGGTTTTAGCCCCCTAACTGGGCTTACTAACTTAAAACACGAATATCTCTCAAGCCGTAAAGAATTACATGTTGTGCCGTGTATCAACAGAAGCATCTTGATGAGTAGAATCCATTTAGAATATCCTTGACTCATAATAGAGTAAGTTATCAAGTAAAAATGCCCATGCAAGATCGGGGTAGCCCCTGGTGCTGCTTGGGTTGACATCAATGACAACCATTGATGTACAATCTCGCCCTTTGGCATTGATGGCCACATAAGTACTCCCCCTGTGATCATGACACCTCTTTCTACTTCTTTCTCTGCCCCTTTGTCATCAATGGCAAAGGGTAACTCCCCTTGAAAAAACTATCGTCTCGTGGACCAATACACACCTCCACTCCCCCTTTCTCCTTAGGTAGATAAGAGAAAGATTCTAACGAGAACTTGGAAGAATCCCAATATTTTGGCGAAGATACTCAAATTCTTCATGAGGTAATGGTGGTAAGATGTTAGAAATTTTTTCCTTTATGCTATCATATTCAAGCTTGATATTCTTTTCGGCGACCTTCTCTCTAACAAAATGATATTTGATTGGAATGTGCTTTGTTTTGGAATGCATCATAGCATTTTTCGAGATACTGATGGCATTGGTGTTATCACAAAATATGGGAATAGGGTCATCAAAATCAACTTGAAGATCTTGCAAGGTTTGCTTCATCCAGAGAAATTGAGTACAACAAGTTGTTGCTGTGATGTATTCTGCATCCATCGTGGATAACGAGATTGAAGAGTGATTTTTACTTAACCATGAAACAAGGCGACCACTTAGGTAGAACACTTATCCACTGGTATTCTAACGACCACCAACAACTTTTGCCGAATCTGCATCAGTATAAGCTTGGATGTCCAGATCATTTCCTTTGGGATACCATAGACCATATTTTGTTGTACCCATAAGGTATAGAAGCATTCTTTTGATTCCAATAATTTGAGATTCTTTTGGTGCTAATTGGAATTGTGCTATTTTTCCAACTGCCTACATCACATTTGGCAGGGAGATTGTCACATATAAGAGACTACCAATCATAGGTCTATACAACATTTAGTCCGCATCCATTGACCAATCGTCTTGTAACCTATTACCATGGGGGTAAGGATAGGCTTGTTGTTATGGGACAAATTGACCTCCTAATCAACTCAGAGGAGAAAGACAAGATGACTGAAAGAATGACCACAGTTTTAGGCCCAGAATCCACACTAACGCTCTCTGTACACTGATAACTTTCTTTATAAAGCTTGTTTACAGGCATAAAGGAGCATTAGTCAACCTGCTAACTCTTGTTGTTAGACCAGGGGGAGTGTTAGTGAACTTTAGTGATGCTCAAGTGGTTATGCCAATGAATCTACCATTAAATAACTAGATATTATTTCCCTAAATTTGCCCAAGAAAAGCAGGGAAACTCCAAAAATCAAGATATTTGGAGAAATTCTATTCTGGAAACAGAGGCAAATGGGAAAAAGCTGGTAAACGAGGCAGGTTCATGGTTTTTACCCAAATGAACTACAGGTGGAGTTAGACAGCCCTAAATCGATTGCTATATAAGCAACGAGAGGGCCATTGCACAAAGGTCACAGCATTTGGAAGGATAGTACATGGTGTTGTTGTGATATTGTCATATTCTTGAAGGAGCTAGCGGAAAGAAGGAGAGAGAGAGAGGAAGAAGGGATAAGGAAGGCTGATACAACAGGGTTGTTGTAATCACTCTTCTATTCTGAATATAGGACTGTGGTTGTGTTCCACTACTCGAAGTTTCAGTGATATTGTGCATTTATTTGTTCATTCTGATGCTTGTTGTGTTGAGTAGATACGTTACACATTTATAAATGTTTGTTATGGATTCTTTCATTAATTGTCAGAAGTATATGATGTGATTGGTTTGCTTTGTTCTTTTGTGTAGGAATCATCTTGGAGCCAATCAGGAGGAGTTCTTCTTACCGCACAAAGATCTGGGTCACCGGTAAAGTCCATGCCTTCATAGGCATAGTCATCAACAATCACGATCTGGTTGCAAAGCCACTGGAATAAATCTTTGTCAAAGAAGTATCGGAGTGGTCCTCCTCCTCTGTGAGGATCAAGTGATGACTAGCAAACCTACCTCGACACCCTTAGATCAAAGGGACCTAAGCTCGTGGATCTGACCTACCATCAGTAAGGTTTGCATGTGCCCCGTGGCACGACAAACCAGTCAAAAAGTAAATGTCGTCTCGGTCAATTTCCAGCTCTTGATCTCCAATCCTGAACACTTGCTCGTGTTCATCCTAGTGCTGTATGATCCATCTCAGTAGGTCCTCCTATCCTTTCATCAGCTCTAGCCTTACATACTTCAACAAACAACAGTGGCGTAATACAAGTATGCAAGCTAGATCATTTCACATCAACAATTCCTCATTGTCATCGGCCCATTCTCTCCATAGGTGAGTCATTTCTGCTCAAAAACTACACAAAATAACCCTAAAATCAGTTAAAATGGGGCAAAATCACTTAATGAATCCATGCATGAGGGTCTCAAATGCGCCCTGCTGCCTTAACACCCCTCCTAGTGCTGCAAAGGGAGGATTAACACCCCCCCATGGCTCGTACAGAGTATTTAACGCTCCCTACTAGCCTGTTGGAGGGCGCTAGTGCGCAAACATGGCTCTAGGGAACCTCAGATTTGCAAATTTCCACCCACAAAACTGATAAAAAAAAGGTTTAATAAAGCATAGAGCAAGGTCTTAGCTCTCACTTGGGATTGATGGCACATCGAATGGTTGCTCGGATCTCTTGCAATGGTCTGCGGAAAATCTGCTCCTCTTTAGCTCCAACTAGCTCTCACAAACTTCAAAATAGTGAAAATGATGCATGTGAAAGCTCAAACCATTTCTTTATATAACTATGAGAGACATGATTTTTTGAAAAATCATTAAAGAGGAATAGTCCATTCTACATGATGTTTTATCATGCATAAACCCATATAATAGGAATTGTTGTTTTTTTACTGCTTTTGATGAAAGTACTTCAGGAATGAAAAGCAGTAAAAGTTGCATGCAAGGCTTTCTAGAGCATTGTTAGGGATATTTTATTATTCTTTAAAAAATATAAACATCCCTGAGCTTTTGTCCTTGTGCTTGTTAAATCTATGCGACGATAAATAGAGCACTTTTGGAGACGTTTTATCGCTCTTTAAAAAATATAAACACCTTTGAGTTTTTGGGGTAGAGCTTGTTAAACATATATACCACAACTTGTAAAGCACTTTTTTGGAATATTTTATCGCTCTTTAAACAATACAAACATCCTCAATTTTTTCATCCTTTGCACTCATTAAACATATGCAAATAATGCTCTGAGCACCTCTTTTTTGATCTAGTTCCAGCTCATAAACTGAAAAAGACCAAATGGAGCATCCTTTTTAGGCACTTTTTTCTCGCTCTTTAAACTGAAAAAATCCCGAGCTGTGTCTTGTTACTCGTTAAATATGGTAAAGATGACCCGAGCATTCTTTCGGTACTTTTTTCAAGCTTGTTAAAAAATGAAAAATCCTGAGTTTTTTTTACTAAGCTCGTTAAAGTGTCATGACAAAACATGAGTTTAGTCCGCCACCTCATACTCATAACAAAATGAGGTCAACATCTATTGGAAAAAGGTTTCTCTTTATCTGGGTCTAGTAGATTAAATACGGAAAAGTAACCGATACGGGTATACTATTAACCTTTTGTCGCACCCGTTTCACAACTATGACAAAGGGACCACCATGGAGTCTCTCTTTATGATTGAGACTCTCTAAAGATGAAAAGATCACCAAGTTGTCTAGTCTAGACTCTTTACATACATAGACAAGGTATGTAGTCGTTCTTTTTACAATACTTTTTAGACTCTTAAAAGATGAAAAATCGATGAGTTTGCCTATCTGGACTCATTAAACTAATCAGATAGGGAAAAGATTCATTCTTCTTGCGATTCTTTTCAGAATCTCTAAACATGAAAATATTGATGAGTTTACCCATCTGGACTCATTAAAAATTAGATGGGAAAATGGAAATACAATTGTATCCTGAAGCATCGTTTGGCAGCAAAAGTTCCCTTGAACATGGCACTCCCTCAGGTAAACCATCATTTTGATAGCCTCTCAATATGAACCCTAAAAACCTATGAGTTTTTAGCCTATATACCCTGATGCCATTGCATCTCCGTATCTTAAACACTCTGTAGTGTTCATGAGTGTAGTGTTGTCTGCTTAAAATTGTTGTCGTGCCTTCTATTGTTCAAGGGTCCCTACTTGTTTCGTCAATCAACTGACCCTACATATCCTTTCATCATTCCCTCCATTGTTTAGACCCAAAAGCTCAAAAGATTCTTCATAAAACAAAATCATCCTTGTCCAGTTTCGTGTTGACTGATGTAGGACACGTCATTACCTACCTTTCAACAGATTCCTTCCTATCAACTTCAACACTCTATATAGAAAGATAACCCAGAAACACATTCAATGCCTTGGTGCTTGCAGACATTAGTGGTAGGTTACCTTGTGCTTGATCACAGGTTTTCATCATGGGCTCTTGGTTAAGCAATTCTGTGAGTGTTTGACGACAAAAAATATTTCACACTTGTTAGTTTGCACTGCGCATCTTGGAGACCATCACCATTATTGGTGGTCTTCCTCGCATCTGTTAACAGTCTCCATTATTGGCTGGTAATCAGATGATTTTTTGCATGTTCGACATCAACTCATTTTATCACAGGTATCGATTTATGTTGTTCGGTGAAGCAAGAATCAAGACCTTGGGTAGAGGCTTGCATCATTCAACCTTGTTTCCTCTCCCAAGTTGCGATATTGTTCTTTGAAGACAGCCATTTCAAGATAATCTATTCTGACACTGGATCCACCCTGTGCCATGTTGGTGGCCAACATTGTTATATCTCTAAGGAGAAAGTTACTCTGACATAGCTATTGAGCATGGGAATTCCCGACTCAAGACATGATTTTAGCAGTTCATATATATGTACTTTTGTTGTATCAAGCTTTCCTTATCGCTCAGAACTTCTCTCTCTCTCTACAAATATTTTGACAGGAAACTACAGTATTTTCATAAAGTATTTCGGCCATCGTCTCTGCCTCTAATCTCATATTTTAGGGGGCATCTGTTATAGGACAAATTGACCTCCTAATCAACTCAAAGGAGAAAGACAAGATGACTAAAAGAATGACCACAGTTGCAGGCCCAGAATCCACACTAATGCTCTTTGTACATTGATAACCTTCTTTATAAATCTTGTTTACAAGAATAAAGGAGAGTTAGTCAACCTGCTAACTCTTGTTGTTAGACCAGGGGGAGCGTTAGTGAACTTTAGTGATGCTCAAGTGGTTATGCCAATGAATGTGCCATTAAATATCTAGATATTATTTCCCTAAATTTGCACAAGAAAAGAAGGGAAACTCCAAAAATCAAGATATTTGGAGAAATTCTATTCTGGAAACAGAGGCAAATGGGAAAAAGATGGTAAATGATATAGGTTCATGTTTTTACCCAAATGAACTATAGGTGGAGTTGGGTAGACCTAAATCGATTGCTATATAAGCAACGGGAGGGCCATTGCACAAAGGTCGGAGCATTTAGAAGGATAGTACATGGTGCTGTTGTGATATTGTCATATTTTTGAAGGAGCTAGCTAAAAGAAGGAGAGAGAGAGTGGAAGAAGGGATAAGGAAGGCTGATACAATAGGGTTGTTGTAATCACTCTTTTATTTTGAATATAGGACTACGGTTGTGTTCCACTACTCGCAGTGTCAGTGATATTGTGCATTTATATGTTCATTCTGTTGCTTATTGTGTTGAGTAGATAAGTTACACATTTATACATGTTTGTTATGGATTCTTTCATTAATTGTCAGAAGTATATGCTATGATTGGTTTGCTTCATTCTTTTGTGTAGGAATTGTCTTGGAGCTAATCAGGGGGAGTTCTTCTTACCACACGGAGATCCCCAAGTGAATCTAGAAAGAACCAAAGGTGATCCTTTCTCCATATCCTGTCAATATATGTCAGATAGATGAACATGTGTGTAAAAGGTACCTTTTGTAGATAGCCTTACGATCTGTCGAAAGTTCCGGGAAGACTTTCGAGGGTATTTTTCATCGCATGCATTTTACCCCATAGCACTTGCAATCTTCCATCTTGAATTTCTTAGGCATTTCCTTGATGTACTTGATTTGATATATGAATATTCCTTCATCCTGTTGAGATATCTCGATAATCATTAGATTGTCTTGATCCACTTTCACATAGAGATTGCTTGTCAGTGCTTCCTTTCTTGAATCTATAATACTTCAACTATTATTCTTCTCATGAACATGTGATGAAACTGCCATATTGTTCAAACTACCTATTTCTCATATACTGTTGCGTAGAATCCTCGTCTTCAAATTTCTAGGAGTCGATAAGCTGAATTGTTCAGAATAGTGTGTCATTTGACGGACCATCTCAACTCGACTCATTAACTAAAGAAGCTGCTAATTCCTCACAATCCATTACGAATCATGAAAACATAACTGTTTGGACCTTATTTCCTTCTTGCTTTTTTTTTTTTCTCATCTTGTACTTGTTCATCCTGTACCTATTTTCATTTACAAACCTTCTTATTATTGTCATCAAGATTTTCATTCATGGTTGATTCCATCTTCTCCCCGTAATTACGAGCTATATGTCCATAGTTATGACATTTGTAACATTCGATGTTATTCATAGAAGATTTTTCTTGGTGTATATCTCGTGATCCTGCAAATTTTCTTCTAGGGTTTTGCTAATAATGGTTGTACCTATCTGGAACTTCACAATCCCTAGCCATATGTCCAAAATTGTTATATTTGTAACATTCGACATCATCTCTCAAATGATCCAATTTGTATATATTATGCTGACTTTTGGATTATCCATTTATGAAGGATCTCCTAGAGTTCTATTCATTCCAAACATACATGTGACATTCTACAACTCTATGTCCAAACCTTCCACATGAATAATAGTGACCATAAAAGATAGGTTGATACCTAGGAGGAAATCTTCATTGAGGAATTGTCTTCCAAGGTTCTCCCTGCGAGTCTTGATCTACCTGGGGGATTTACCCTTTTTGCATATCCATCTTCTTTAATTTTCATAGAAGGACTTGACTCCTTTTCAAATTTTTCTTTGTAACCAAGACTAGACTTGTCACTGTATGATCGCTGGTCGCTGACGAGTTCATCCAAAGCCTTTGAACTATTGGCGTAGTATTGAAGAGTTTTTACACTTTTTACTTCCTTTCGCAGAGAAACTATTTCAACTTCCTGTGCTTCTCTCTCCTTGTTTCTTTCCTATACTTCTTTCTTGGGTGATTCTTCAATTTGTTTCTATTCTTCAACCTTGATTTTAAGATTGAGGACCTATTCCATTTCTGTCTTAAATTTATCTTCAAGAGTGTTATCATGCTTCTTTCCAAACTTGAGCTCTTTAATAACCCTCATTACTTCATTTTGAAATTCGACTTCAGTAATTTCTTCTTCTTCATCTCCTTCATCATCTCCTTCTCCATCAGGTGCCTCTCATTTATTTTGCTTGGCCATAATTAATACTCTTCCATTGAATTATTATTCATTATCATTGTCTTCTTCAGATGAGGAACTATCTTCTTTGGTGCATAAACTTTTCTTAAACCATTTCTTCTTGCCTTGCTTGTTGAACTTCCTAGGACCTTATTTCCTTTCGTAACATCCTCATTTTTGTGAGGACATTCAGCTGCAAAATGCCCAACCTCACAACAGTAAAAACATAATAATGGAATTTTACCTTTGAATTTTCCCATACATGTACTCATTTTCTGTGTGAAGTAGGTGAATTATTTATCTAGGACCTCTTCTTCCTTTTCTTCATCCTTACAACAACAATTTTTTTCTTTCTGAGTTTGCTTGTCCTTACCATTCTTATTGGAAGTTGAAAATGTTGTTTCTAATCAATATGTGCCATTCTCTTCTTCAATCCTCATTTCATATGCCGTAAGAATTTCATGCAACCTCAGGTGCCTGTTCGAAAGCTCCCCTTTCCATGCCGATACGAAGTGATTGTTTGATTGATCCTCAGCAGGTCTTCATGGGGTCTGATCCTAGGGGTAGCTGAAGAGAAAGGAGAGTTTTCAATGATTAAATTCTATGGGAGATTTGCTACATCTATGCTGATATTGGTTGGATTCGATCTATCTCCCAAGACATATACCTTAGGGTTAAATCTTGCTGGCAAGGTTTTGAGGATCTTTCAGACAAAATTTTTTTGTCTAAGCGGGTTCTCCCAAACCTTCCAATATATTTTTTGTTTCATGAACATGCTAAAAGTATGCCAAAATATCTTCATCTTCCCTCATTTTGAGTTTCTCAAATTTTTCCCTGAAAATTTGAAGCTTTGGTTCTTTCACCTTTGAGTCATCGACATATATATTTTCAAGCTTGTCTCATACCTCTTTAGTCATTTTACAACTCAATACCTTAAGATAAACATATTCAATAAGCCCACTAATAATGATATATTTATCCTTTGCATCATATACCATATTTTTCTTACCTTGTTCATCCTGGGTCAGTGTGAAGCCTTTTTCAACGATTTCCCATACTTCGTATGCTTGCACCAACAAATGAACCTGCATTCTTCCACTCCAAAGTGCATAGTTATTTCCATTGAGCAAAGGAACTCTATTCTTAGTATACTCGATGATCTCCTTCCAGTTGTTAGACTACTATTGAAAGAACCAAGCTCTGATACCAATTGTTGGAAATACTGAGAGTGGGGGTGAATCAATATTTATCAGCAATTAGCAATTTTAAATATCTTCAAAGCATTAGTTAATATTCAATTATTATTAATGTTTATGCAGTAATAATAGTAAATAAAAGAACACAATAGGCACAAGAATTTTAGGTGGAAAACCCCCTCTAGGTCAAAAACCACCGAACACTTTTCTAATAAATTCTTTAATCCTCATCCTCAACTGAAATGAAAGCAATGACTTCCTAGATTTCTAGAAAATCATTCTTCTTTAGCTCCCACTGGAAGGATGTCCCAATGCCCTGGTTGTTTCCGTAATCAACTCAATGGATGCCCCAACACCTTAGCAAGCCATAACTCACCCTAGCACCACCCTACGACCTTGAAGTGTTGACATGCCCCAACCTGTAGGCAACTTCATACACTTTCCTAGCACCTCCCTGCCACTCTATAATGACTGAAATAAGAAAAGATTGTGGATTCCCAAACCGAGGATAATAATACACAATACCATAATATGTACAATGATTTTCGTGTACTTGACCAAATACACAATCACTCTATGACCTGCAACCCAACCATGACATCATCCCAACAGTGACTCCTATACCTCTCAACACTGCCTCTTCGACTCTAGGCATAATGACTCTTTTACAATCTTTACAACGATGACTCTTTTACAAATGACTCTTTTACAACTTTACAATGATGAGTCTTGGCCTTAACAATACTTCATAATATCTGGATAGATGTCATGTTTTCAAGGATGTCCCTCTACAATGCTTCCTTTGATTTGATACTTCTGCTCTTGAATTATTGCTTGATGTTGTACTTGAATCTTCTTCGACCTGCATGCAAAATTTTCCCAAAGAAACCAATCCCAAAACAAAACAAAATACCCCTCAACTTACCTATGTCTGCAAAACACATGTAAGTGCATAATAATGAATAAATACATATACAAATTACAATGCGTACCTGGAGTGTGCTTGTCACTTTTGTTGTTGACTTGTTGTAGTAGTAGAAAAAGACTCCCACTCTTGATATAGGTATGGAATCTATGCAAGACTATATCCAAAACTGACCTAAAGATATATACAATAAAAACTGATGATAGACCATAGCCTTATGATGGACCAAGTTCTAAGTACAACAATAGAGACCATTCTATCAACTATGACAAGACAAGTAACATGAACTTACAACATCATATAGATTTAGCATACTTGGTGTAGCATCAAGAACATGTAACATCAAATGTAGTATGAAGAATAGGACATTCGAAATGTGGTATCAAAACTAACTGTGACATATCGAGACATAGAGATATAATCGAGACCCTATACATACTTATGTTTTCCTGCAAAAACATATGTCAGAGATGATACTCAAAATACTAATCATACATACCTTTCTGTAGGAGACTTACCCTTGACTTTTGATTTGTGGTGTTTATTGCAATGATCCTTGAATGCATGCTTTTTCTTTCCTTCTAGGAGCTCAATATTGAATCTGTTGTATCTACGTAGTTTCAGATCTCCAGGGTCTAAAATTTTGTATTGTGGTATCCCTATGAGTTCTCTTTCGACCCTATATGTCTCATCACTATTGGATTATTCAAGAAAGTGTTATGCCCAATCTCCCACAATGCCCTGATTATACACTAGTTTAGTAGAGCAAACTTGTACGAAGTGCCACGTGTCACTGTTGCGACCTTCGACGCTAAAAAAAATATCCAAAAAACTATAGTTTGTCTTATTTCTGTCATTATTTACGAAATTTGAATCCAATGCTTAGAGAGAAAGTTATGACGAGTTTACCAACGTCCCCTGTTTGACATGGAATTCGGGAGCCTGCAAAAACTTTGACTTACTTAGATCATATCGCCAAAAATATAGTGAACCAAGTTCTAAAACGTGGTCATGAGTTTCATCAAGATTTCGTCTCAAATTGGTTGTAATTTCAGCTTCTGAATCTTTGCATCAAAATAGTTATAGCTAAAATTCCATGATGTCCTATTTGAAACCACAAAATCCCTACTAGAGGAGGATATGAGGGTCACTATTTATATGAATGTCTTGAGTTGAGAGGATCCTCAACAAGTGAAAGTTGGAGGTATTTTAGGAGAAGAAAAAACATTATTAATTATTGAATATTCAATGACCACAACCAATTATGAGTGCCATGCCAAAACCCCATAGGGTTTTATCCCACCAACTAGGGTTACTAGCTTCAAACACAAATATATCTCAAACCGTGAAGAATTACGTGGTGTGCCATATATCAACAGAAACATCTTGATGAGTAGGATCCATACAGAATATCCTTGACTCATAATACAATAATTTTTCAAGCAAAAATTCCCATGCAAGATAGGGGTGGCCCTTGGTGTTGCTTGGGTTGACATCAATGACAACCATTGATCAATAAAGAGTAGGTGGTGGCTTGAATTCATAAGAGGTTGGTGCCTTGTAGAAAGTAGGCTCTTTCTATCCTAAGGGGCCTGGTGCCTCCTGTGAGTGGGTTCTTACAAACAAACTGATGTAATTAAGTAGGTTATTAATTTACATCATAACATCAAATAGATTGGTGGTTTTTCGCTTTGGGTTTCCACGTGAAAATACTGGTGTCAATATGTGTATCCTTCTCATGTGATGAAGTATATGTAAATATGAATGTATCATCTTGATACTCATTTTATTTATGTATGAATTCTCTCATAAGTAACAAACAATAGAGGAAAGAACTAAAAACATATTCAGAAAAAGTTTTAAGAACCTAACTATTATTGATTCACCCCCCACTCTCAGTAATTCATTATTCCAACACATGCATGCACCATGCATTCAAAATCTAGCAAAGAAATCATACATGCAACTAGATAACTACAAATAATCCCAATGTAGTTGTTTGATCCAACTCTTCCTTTCTTGATCTTTGCTTCCTTTTTCTTTCTTATCCTTCCTTTTCCTTCCTTTCTCCAATGCTAGAGTTCTCTAAGGATGCTCTAAGTGTGAAAGTGTGAGAGACAAATAATAGAGAGAGTAGAGAGGGAGATCCAAAACTAAACTAACAAAAGGTTAAACTGACAAAAGTTGTGAACTGATCCTTAGAATTTTTTTTATTAATGAGGCCTCTATTTTCTTCAATTTCCATTATTTTCCTTCAATTTCCTCCTCACGTGCAACTTGTGACATTTCACCTTTATTTTCTCCTAATTTACTCTATTTACATATTAAATTTCAATTAATGCCTCTTTGTCTTTTCAAATCCTTTTCAATTTCCTTTTCCAGTTTCCCCTTAGTCATAATAAACCAATGGACACCCATTAGGATGTTTTTCCCAATATTTAGCGTGGAATTCGTGTCCCGTGACCTTGGTCTTATTTTTCTTTTATTAACTTTATTACATGAATTTTTCACCCGAGGCTGTAATAAATCCCTCCTCCTTAGGGGAACACCCTCGTTGATGTTCTATGACACCTACAACTAGAAATATTGTTGAAAAGCAAAGCATATTTCCCATGGAGATTTATAACTTAAATTGATGTAGTATTTACAATGGTTAACCTGTTAAGAAGTAAACCAACATGAAAAAGATAACAACATGATGCTCATACTGCTTATTGGAATGTATAACACAACTTGTTGCAATACCTACAATGAAAACCATACATAAATATGTATATATACGAAAACTAATTTCCCTTCATAGATAAATAATGAAGGATACATAGTGCACATATAATCATCCATCTCACATATAGCTTCATCAAGCTCAAAGTGATTCCACTACACTTTAACTTGTTCGATTGCTCGATCCTAGAGCAAGAGCATATTTCACTACAAAATGTGCTAAGGTTCTAGCTAGAATTCTCCTTCTGGATCCACCTGCAATACATACCAATCAATAACATGATCAAAATCCTTTAAATATATTTTAAGTAGTGAAACATGGAAAACATAGTGGAATTTCATTGTCGGAGGAAGTGAAAGTCTATAGGCCACTGGTCCAATCCTCTCAAGGAACTCGACAGGCCCGCAATACCGAGGTGCCAACTTCACATATGACCCAATCCTCAAGATCTCTTCTCGGGCTTGATGTGAAAGAACACATGTTTCCCAACCTGAAACTCCTTAAATGTCCTACGCTGATCTGAATAACTCTTCTACCTATCCTGTGTTTCCTTTATATTCTGCTTGATAACCTACTCTTTTTATTCCCTCTTTTCCAACATACCTATTCCTATCAACACCCTGATCACTGGATCACTCTAGCTAATGGGAGTATTACAACTTTGTCCATATAATGCCTCAAACAAACTCATCCTCAATGAATCTTGATACATATTATTTTAAGAAAACTCTACCAGTGGAAGATACTCTTTCCACTTTCATTATCAATGCATAACATACATTGTCAAAATGTCCTCCAGAAAACTATTGACCCTCTCTATCTATCCATCTATCTATGGATGATAAGTTGTATTGAAGGCCAACTCTGTACCCTAACCTGCAAATAACTCTTTCCAAAACCTAAAAGTGAACTTAGCATCTATTAGCTGACATAATCTTCTTTAGAACACCATGCAACCTCACTATCGCCTTGATGAAACTTGTGCTAAATCACTAGCTGAATAAATACACTTCATTAGAATGAAGTGTGCTACCTTTTTCAACCTGTCGGCCACAACCATAATAGAATCATGCTGTCTAGATGTCCTCTACAAACTTGTAATGAAATCCATGGAAATGATCTCCCATTTCCACTCTAGAATTGAGTTGTAAAAGATAACTTGGATGCTTGCGCTATGATTTTACCTATTGAAAATCCAAACATTTAGCCACAAACACTCCCACTTCCTTCTTCAGATTCAAGTAATAGTAGAACTTATTTACTATTGTTAGAGTCTTATGATATCCCAGATGACCGAAATATGTCTTAACATGAAATTCTCTCAAGATAAGATTGTTAGGCCCCTATACTACTAGTGTAACCCCTTATTGTTATTATTACAACCCCCTTATTATATTGTTGTACCCATGTAGTCCACATATTGTTATTATTGTTTCCCATAGAAGCTCACTATTTTTATTATTGTGCCCTTACATTATTATTGGTATGTCAACTCTAATTATATTATGATCCCTTAGACTCCTATATAGAGAAAGGAAGTCTTGTAATTTCTATAATCCAAGAATTATATCATTTTCCCCCTCGAAGAGGCTAAATTCTAAGAAGTTGATCTATCTTTTCTATCTTTTTGTGAGTTGGTTTCATAACGTTTGGTATCAAATCTTCGGATTCTAGGGTTTCGCTTCTCCAAACAGGTCATCATGGCATTTGCACTATAACTTTTTTTCTGCGATGTTTCAGATGCTAAAACAAAAACCCATTTCAGGTGAAATCGTTCTCAAGCTCGGGTCCGAAATTCAGAGCTTTTCACGCCATATTTAAGGAGATATGATCTGAGGATGTTGACCTTTTGGCAGACTCCCAAATTACATTCCAAACAGGTGACCTGGGGAAAATAGTTTTAACTTTTGTTTTGAGCATAAGATTGAAATTTCGTAAGAAGTTATCTGTTCTTGATTATTACCTTGTTCAGTTTTCTGTAATCAATGAAAAATCTAAGAGTACCATCCTTCTTCTTCACAAACAACATTAGTGCACACCACATTGATATATCTAGCCTAATGTATCCTTTATCAAGAATTTCCTTCAACTGCAACCTCAATTCTATTAACACTAGAGTGCTCATCCTATATGGTGTCTTTGATGTTGGTGATGCCCCTGGTACCAACTCAATAGAAAATTCCACTTCCCTATGAGGTGGAAAATATGAAATATCTACTGGGAACACATCCTGAAACTATCACAAGATTGAGTACCTCTTCAAAACTTCTGCAACTTCAACATCCTTACATTTATCACTAGAAATATGTATTACAAATAACACACAACCTTTCTAGTGACTGCGCTTCAGTTGCATAATTGTATCCATCCTAACTATTGTTGCCTTATTCTTACCTTGCAATATTCTTTATTCTCCATTGTCATCCAAGCACTCAATAGACTTGTCATAATAGTCTACTTTGGTCCTGTCAAGGTACATCCAATCCATACCTGAACACATACTATATGATCCCAATGGAAGTACATTCATATGCGTTGATGCAGGCATACCATTCAGCTCAAATGCACAGGCTCTGACCCAATGATGAACTCTCTTCTTAGTACCTATAGCCAGCTGCACTAACCAAGACTTTGTATGCACTTATTTATTCAAACCACACTTATCCACTAGTTCAAGATTAACATAACCATACTTAGATTGGGTCAATCAAAATTGAAACAACTTGATCACAAATATTACCGTCCATCTCAATAATATATGCCTAATGGTCCACCTGCCTCGATCCAATGGGATATTGGTGGCCACCTACCTATTCCACCTAGACCTCCAGTCAGTTTCATAGGTTTCCTACTATTTTTGGAAGTTTTTCTGGTCATAAACTTCTGGAGCAGTTTTGACCCCCTAAATGGAATTTTATTTTTTTATTTTTTTTTTCAGGTGCACAACATAGACCTCCTGCAAACCCTAAAGCACTCAGAGAGACATTTCCAATAGGGTATCATATACGGAAAATGGAGATAATATGACCAAGTTACGACCTCGGGAAGTTGGCTATCCAACTGACCCCAAAAGGGCCCCAAAACTCTTGACGTTCCATCTCCTGGGGTTAAGGTTTTGGTTTTTTATGGTTTTCCCTTATTAATCAATAATGTATAGGCCCTTAAGCGTCATTGTAACATAGTCCATAGGCATGTAGCCAGTGCATCTCTTCTTAGAGATAAGTTGCCATCGCCCGAGCTACTTTATTTCCATTATGTTTGTAAGCATATTTCAGTTTTTTGATATTGAGGAAATGAAGTGTTATTTTTTATGCATATATGTGTTTATGGTTATATCTATAATTTGTTGTGTTCTTGTTTAAGTTCAGATCAGTGATATCAAATCGGTCTACTCTTTCTCTGTTTTTCTTTACATGTCCCCAACGAGGTCAAGTTATAAGGAGTTAGGGCTTGAACTGGCTCAACCTTTGCAAGACCAGTCTCACAAACCCCGACAACCTCCCATGGTAGAAGAAAAGAAAGAAGAGGGGGTGGATATCATTTCAAAATATTTCTCAAGGAAGCCTTCGAGCAAAAGAGGAACACGATGGTGGATAACGTTTCCTAGATCCTTCGACGTCTACCCAAAAATTACGCATATTCATCCAACAACCACTCTAGAGGTGCCACTCCTTTTAAGGTACAATTTAACTTTGATATTCCCATATTTGAGGGCTAGATATATGCAGAATCCAGAGATAAATGGTTAAATCTATTGGAAGGATATTTTTTAGTTCATGACTTTTCCAATCAGGAAAATATTACTTTGACACTTCTCAAAGCCACCCCACATGTCAAGGATTGGTGAGAAACCTACTATGAACAAAAGGAGGAGAGGGAATCCTCATTATTTTCAGGCACACCCACTTGGAATTCTTTCTGAGATGCCATCAAGGAACAATATTACCCTATGGGGAGCTATGAATATAAATACATGAAGTGGACCGTGCTATGGCAGGGAAGGGACCAAGATGTGTTGGAGTTCACAAATGTTTTCCATACCCTTCAAATGAAGCTGGGTATCAAGGATTCTGAGCATAATTTTGTACTCAAGTACTACCATTGCCTAAACAAGTACATCCACGATGATATGGAGTTCTTGGGCATCTCCTCAATCGGCACGATGTACCGATATGCTGTCAAGATTAAGCAAAAATTTAAATAGAAGAAGTGAGACTTTGGATCTATGAATCCAAAGAAAGGAAAACATGCCCCCAAACCATAGAGAAAATGACAAAGCCAAGGCAGGGTGACCTAGGACAACCCGTCGAATCCACAAGCAAATAACAACACCACAAAGAAAAAGCACACAGGAAAGGGGCGTGCATTCCATAAGAGCTCCACTCACAACACAAGTGAGTGTTGGGCCGAGCAGTCACTGGTGGCCAAGATGAAGGCTTTTGAATCATACGCATGTTTTGAATCTAAGTTGGAACCCAACAAGGGGAATGAAAAAGGGAATAAAATCATTGACGCAGAGCTTAGTTCCAGCATGGCTGCCACCAAGATCTAGAAGAATGAACCTAAACATCTAGAGGAGGGGGAATGCCTCTTCCACAGATAGATGTGGGTGAGGGGTTCTTCACTGTAGTTCATTGTCGATGGTAGGAGCCAAAAGAACATCATTTCAGTAGAGGTCGTGAAGCATCTGGGCCTACCGACTACCACAAATTTGCATTTTTACAGTATTAGGTGGCTTCACCAAGGAAGAGATCTCTGAGTTAGCCAACAATGTCGCCTTCCCTACAACATTAGGCCCTTCATGGACGAGGTAGTGTGTGATGTTTCTACTCTTGAATATTATGATGTATTATTAGGATAACCATACTTATGGAAGAGAAATGTAGTATATAAGTCTAGACATCACTTATGATTATTACTTTGGCCAATGAGTTGTACAAGATACTGGAGGTAGCCCCACCTACCACCATCTCTTTGATCCTTATAAAGCAATGTAGTAAGATCATTTCCCAAAACAGAATTTTTTTTCCTTATGATTCGCCCTCATGGCAAGAAGAAGGTTGTGGCCACAGATTCCAGACATGGCTTCTTTGCACAACAATATTATATGGACAAGGTCATCGAGGAGTATAGGGGCATTTTCACCTCACATATAGGGGTACCTCTACATTTTTAAGTCAATCACTCCATTGATCTGACCCCATACATGCCACTACCCAATGGAACGATCTATCAACCCTATATTCTAGAGAACGATGAGATCAAGAGGCAGATTGAGGAGCTATTGCAGAAAGGGCACATCAGGCCAAGCTCATCACCTTATGGGAGCCTAATTAAATTGGTATAGAAGAAGGATGAGACCTGGATACTCTGTATTGACTATCAGGTGCTGAACAAGATCACTGTCCGCAATAGGTACCCTCCCACTGATTGATGAACTTTTGGGTGAACTCAAGGGGGGGATATTTCAACAAGATTGATTTGAAGTCTGGTTATCGCTAGGTGCATATTGAACCCTCTGATGTGTGGAAGACTGCCTTGAAATTCAAGGAGGGCCTTTTTGAATGGTTTGTCATTCCTTTCTAGTTGATGAATGGCCTCGAAACCTTCATGATATTGATGGAAGAAATATTTTGACCTTTCACCAATGCATTCATGGTGGTGTATTTAGATGACATATTAATCTTCAACTAGAGTTGGGAAGAGCACCTCTGCCATATTCGACAGGTCCTTCAAGCCCTATGATAACACAAGTTGTGTGCCAATTTGGAGAAATACACTTTTGGCATCACCCAGGTTCAATATCTAGGGTACATCATTGATGAACAGGCTGTGCATGTGGATCCAACCAAGATACAATTGATTCGGGATTGGAAAGCCCAAACACTCTAATAGAGCTCCATATATTTTTAGGTCTTTCCAATTTCTACTGCAGGTTCATGTTGGGATTCTCTCATATCAGTTAGCCTTTGAGTCAAGTCACCAAGGGCAGAGTGAAAGAAAAGTTTTTTTGGTCTGAAACCGAACATAAGGAATTTGATGAGTTGAAGCATCACCTCTACTCTGCGCCAATGCTCACATTACTAGATGTTACACTGAAATTTGTCACCATGACTATCTGCAGTTAATATGGCTCCATCAATAGTCATATTATCCTCCTT
>APFE030479043.1:0-16636 GCA_000404065.3 Pinus taeda
AGACCAAGCAAATACATCCCGAAATTCTTTGAACAGGTCGGTGTAAATTTGAATTTCTTCAGGGGAACACTCAATTCCGATGAAGAGATTCTCGATCGTGTTAGGGTCCCTAAAGATGTTTATAGGTGTTGTTTTTGAAATCACCGACATATTACCTTCGGCACGAATGTGTGCTAGAGCCAAAGGGTTTGACACCATACAAACATAACTAGAACAAAGCTTGGAGAATCTAGATTCTACTTCCTACAATGGAGGAAGAATGTATGAACGATGGTGTAAATCTTCCCAAGGTCGATCTATACCCATCATTGCTTCAAGAATTGCTTCTTCCAATGGTAAAACTGAATCCAAGCAGTCCAAAGCAAAGGTAGAATCAAGGCTCCAAGTGGGGGCCACATCGCCATCTAATTCCTCCTCGGAAAAAGGAGTAGAATGGTCATCTGCACAGTTCATGATAGACTAATATCTAAGCTCAACTGCAGATATAGGAAATGCCATTCCATTCTCTTGTCCTTCAACTAATGTGGTCATAAGTGAAGGCAAGGTCTAGGGGTCTGAAAAATAACGATTTCGAAAGAACCCATCTCGAGAAAACTCCCTAGATGATGAAATGGCATTGATTTTAGCGATAGGAGAGGGGATCTCAAAAGTACCCATCAACGAGGAATACATCCCTACTCCTAGATTCTCAGTAGGAGGATGAGGGTTATCCACTAAAGGAACAGTAGAGTCAGAAGTTGCTTAAGGATCAACTAGACAATAATCCAATAGGTCAACCTTTACGATTTTCCCCTCATGAAGAAAGCAAATGACACGAAACAGAGTTGAAACAACGGCGTCCATTTCATATACCCAGTTCCTTCCTAGGAGGAGATTATAATCCAAGTTAGTATCTATGACTTCTACTTCAATATTAAGGACCTTCCCCCCAACACATATAGGAAAGGTCGGGATAATCCCATGCGGCTTATGACAATGGCCATCGAATGCAGTCAAGACGGTAGGTGAAGGAACGGGCGAAGGTGATCCAATAGCCTTCCAACATGTCATCGACATAACGCACGTGGAAGCCCCTTCATCAATAACGGTTCGAAAAATGTTAATTTTCTGGTATGTAGACTTTATTTGAAAATCCATGTGATGAGGGAGTCACTTTTTGACATTTAACATGTCAAAAGTGAGCACTAAAGAATTAGTTGGATCAACTGCCCCAATCGCGGAAAGTAAAGCACTTCTCTGAGCCGGGCACGACTGGAGAACCTCTAAAGTGGACATAACGCACAGACTCTGAGATAGATCCTCCATAATGGAGTAATTCTGGGCGGCCCTAGCATTAGAATTAATCGTCACGCGTTTAGCGAAACCTTTCGATACTCGTGGTATAGTCTCGACAGGGGGTCGCTCAATATGAAGGTCAGTACTTCCGGGAACAACCTTATCCTTGGAAGTTTCGACTTCACCGTAATCACGTGACCGAGTAGCCACATGAACATTGGAACCCATCATGAAAACATTCGATGATCTTTCCCCTTCCTGGCTGCCCCTGACGGAGGTTCTAGGGTTTGAACTTGCGCCAGCAAAAAGTTGCTGCCCTTGGGGAAAAGGGTTAGTTAACACAACTTGGGAACTAGAAGTCCCTTGCTGCCCTAAAAAGCGCTGAGCATCTTCAATCTTGGGGCAAAGATGAGTTAAATGGTCTCCACTACATAACTTGCATGGAAACTTGACTTTCTTTTTCGACTCATTTCTACCACCACCAACATTATCGCCGGACTTATTTGCATCAGGCTTCCCATCCTGGTTCTTTTTCTTACCTCGTCCTTTCTTTTTCCCATTGGAATTTTCATTTCCTTTGGGGTTATCAGATTGGACGACATTAATCGAAGAAGTTTGGGAAGTGGAAGGGTTAGACGATGTGACTTGGTTGTTAGAAGCAATTTGTAAAGACAACTTCTGCAGTTGATTCAACAAGTTCACCGGATTTGTGTCCATCGACCCAACAATACCATCCGCGTGAGGACCTGGCTTCGTCTTAGCTACGTCAACCTTGGACCCAGGAGCATCTGGCAAGTACTTTTGTAGGATCCCAGACTGAGAGTAGATCAATTCTAACTGCTGGGCCCTAAAAATAGCTTGCTCCTCAGAATAGACCCCAGACATGGAGACATCTTTGGAGATCTTAAGTATCAAAGAATTCAAGAACCACTCGAGACAGTACTCCAGAGGGATTTAGGCTTTAATGAACCTCTTTCTCTGTCTCCATTCTTGAATGTGATCAGAAATGTGAGTTGCCCTATCCTGACGAAAAGTAGCCAGTAGTTCGGTTCCGACATCATACCAGACGGGCAACTGAAAATGGTTCAAGAAAATATTTGGCTAAGTTGGAAAATGATGTTAAGCTGCCGCCAGGCAACTCTATATACCACTTGGCCACGTTACCAGTCAAGGTGCATTGAAATAATCTCAACCTAACCGAGTCATCGATCAGGGAGTTCGATGAGCACCGTAAGTGGAACGTGGTTACGTGGTCGCCCGGATCCTCGCCACTCTTCCCTTCGAATTTTGGAATATCAGAAGGAAGTTTAGTTGGGACCATAGGCCAGGCCGGATTATACTTGATTGGGTCGTTAGTTAACTTAGTGAGGTCTGACAAGTTTAACATTGCCAGAAACGGAAGTCTAGGAGGCGCTTGGGGATTCCACCCTGACTGGGCGGCACTCCCGAAGCTCTGAAAAGATTGGCCTGGATTTTGGAAGGCACTAGGCTGCCCAAAGTAACCAGTAGAACCTACTGAGCCAAAAGGCAAGCCTTGTGACCCAGCAAAACTCGGAGTTTGACCAACCCCGGCCGTATATCCACCATACCCGGCAAAGTTTCCTCCTAAAGGATTGTATGGAGTTGACAACCCCTGATATGGATTCCAAGCCGAAGCTAGGGGAGGAATAATTTAGAATGAACTAACTGTGGTATACGGCCTATTCCCATATTGGCTGAAGAATGGATTCCCAGTTCTGCCACTACTAAGCCCAGGGTTATTCCAACCTTGGAAAGGATTGCTGCTTTGTCCTACTGAAGAAAAAGGCATAGATCCTATCGTAGGGTTGGAATGTGGTATATGACCACTTCCGAATGGAAAACCTTGGAACGAAGCCGACCCACTCATCATGGATGTGGCAGACCCGAACGGAGTTGAAGGAATGCCCTGTGAATGGGCGCCAAATGGGAAGTACCCAGAACCAAAAGCCTTTGTTTGGGAATTTCCACTCATGGATGGAATGGAGGTAGACCCAACAAAAGACGTGCTAGCTAAAGATCCGAATAAAGAGACGGAGGGGATGGAAATAGTTCCACCCCCTTGTACAGATATAGGAGTCTGTACATTCGTAGCACTTGTAGAAGCCATGCTTCCAGCAGTGGTCATCGAAGGTAAGCGCGTAGCGTAACCTGGACTTGACGGTCTATGCGTCGAAGTCCCAACATATTTCAATACATGCGGATGACTGGAAGGTAGGGGAGAATTTGGAGCCGCTAACAACTCTGAAAGTTCTTCTACCTCAATATTATCCTCCGCTTGTAAGCGAAATTGAGAAAGAACTGGAGTGTTCCTCTCTTGTTCTATGGAAGTACCAGGCCTTGCTTCAATACTAATGCCCCCGAGGGGAGGATCAATTCCCGATGCGTCAATTGCCATGGGATGAAACCCACCAGTATTATTACCTCTGCGCCTTCTCGGAGAAGGCTCTAAACTCGGTGGTGATAGACCACGAAGTCTTCGAGACCGTCTAGGAGATCGGTCAGCCACTTTGAATTCTTTGTTTAAAATCTAACTAAAGACTCAAAAAATTTAAAGCTAGGCCAACTAAGAGCACATAGCACCCACTATAAAGTCCCTAAAGATACAGCCAGTCAAACAATCTTCCAAGTATTTCCGCTCCAGGTGATTAGGACCGGACACCAAAATACGAGAAAGTGAAAAATAAGGGGCCTTTCGAAGATAGTCTGGGATGATGAGGGCCCGGGCCTATCAGCGAAGGTATCAGAGGAAGTTACGCTGACCTCCTAACAACAGTCTGCGTCGGTGCAAGCCCCCAAGCTTTGCAAGGGTGCCCTCCAGTAGTGCTATTAAAAGTGATACAACGTCGACCTCAGGTGCCATGGGATTCCCCTCCGCAGCCACCTATGTAGTTCCCTAGGAGAAGCAACTATGGATACCAACTCGTCGCAGAAGCCAGGCGGAACAGTCGTGAGGTAAGTTCGGACAAGTAGGAGAGGGGGTATCTCTCTTACTTGTCTTCACATACCCTCATGCTTAACTCCCAGATCCAGAGCTTTCCTGGTCTTCGTAACGCTATTGGATTTTCTCTCGTTAATCAGACTCCTATGTTTGACGTTTAATATGGCATTGGAGAGTTAACTCTCCACTCGCCTAATCCAAGGCCCTAAAATCCTAAAACTTGTTTGTGTATTTAACTTAAAAGAAAAAAATTTCTAGTTGATTTTAGTTAGCACTTGATTTTAAGGGCTTTTCTTTAAGTCAAAGGATGATGGAAGTGATACTAGTGGTGTTTTTTCAACGCAAAAGAAATTTATAAAACCTAACTATATGCATGTGCACTTTGTCATTGTTTTTCGATGAAGAGTAATTTCTACAGGGTTCGAAAGGAAACTTCTAATGAAACAAACTTTTCTTTTCTTTTCTTTTCATTTACACTTCACACTCAAAAAGTTAACAAAACTATTTATGCTTAAAGAGATGCAAATCTATCCTAATGCAAGAACTAAATGCTTGATGCAAGATTGAAAACTACTCTAAAACAAGAAATGAAAGTTGCTTTGCTTATCAAATTTTCTTTTGCCACTTACAACATCTAGATGGAATATGATATGCTACCATTCATTTCGTCTAAATGCTAAAAACAAAACTCAAGATAAACATAAAGCACTTTCACTCACCAAAAGGAAACCAAATGAAAAGCAAGTTCAAGAAAGCAAAACAAAAACTTTTCAAAAAGTTCTCTTCAAAGTAGCAACAAGAAAGTCTTTTTGAAAATGCTCTCCACAAAAAACTGAAACTTTGCGATTGAAACAATAAGCAAGAAGCACTTTTGCAAGTTGACACCCTACAAAGAATGAAAACTCAACAAAAACAAATGTGTTTAAAATGGATTTTTAACAATCGAAAGCAGCAAGGAAAGCTTTGGTAACAAAGACCAAAAAAAATCAAAAAGACAATTTCAAGAAAGTATCAAATGACAACTTTAATGAAACAAAGAAGTAGATGGTCATAAAAAGCGATTTCATTAAGCAAACAAAAAGTCACCAAAAAGCAAAGTTGAACACAAAGATTGATAACAATCTTTCTGCTCTGATAACTCAGAGCAGCCAAGATTCCAATCAAGAAATCTTGTGTGCTTTTAGCAAAAAGATGATGACGCTTGCAGACAAAAAACAAGACCAAAACTCCTTATAATTAGAGAGAAATCGGAGTAAGACGCTTGCTGTAACACATACAACTAATACTGACAAAAATGACTGTTTCAAACTTACTCAAAACACCAGACAAACTTCAGAGACACAAAAATTTATAAATTCTGAAAGTTGCAAGATATACACGACTGTACTTAGTGCAGACTACGTGTATACATGATTGTGCCTGAGGAAACCTGCGTATACGAGGGTTTACTTCAGGAAACAAGCGTTTATATGCTTCTATAACTAAGGAAAAATGCGTATATATAATATTTCAAGAAAAATAAAAAGACAAACTGAAGAAATTGGCAAAACTCAGAAGTCAAGAACAGACCAGATAGTAATAGTAAACCAACAAGCAACTGAGCCCTGATAGGCTTGACAAACACCCAAACTAGGAACAACAAGAGTGTTGTCCCCAGTGGAGTCACCAATTCTGTTGAGGGCTTTCATCCCCTAGGGCTTTTGGGTGGAAACCTTAGCAGACTGAAAGTTGTCTAATAGAGAAACACATGCTCACGCAGCCATTATGCTATCAAAAGCTAATTCTAAAGTAAGAAGGACGTACCTCAGGTCCTACGTTCGAGTAGTTCCTCAAGGGTCCAAACCCTTCTTCACGTCCCTTTCACTCCTTTGTCCTGCAAAACAAACAAATCCAAAGAATGCAGCAGTATATGGACAAAGATTTATACAAAAATCATCTTTATGTTATAAAATAAAGGAAGTTAGTTATGAACTTTAAACAACCATTCATACATGAAATTCAAACATGAACATCATAAACATAAAGAAGAAGCATATCGGGAACCAAGACGTGTTTCTTTATTAAAGACAAATAGAATGTACAAAAGGAATAATATCACCTGAACAACCTTCCGCATGCTCGAAGCAAAGCTTCCTTCCGGATCCGTCCCGCCTCAAGCCTCTAGCATATCTCCTTCCAAGACTCACTCCATGATGCCATAACTAGTGGATGAACATCAAATCACAAGGAAACAAGGGTTTCCTATACAAATGGGGGAAGTGCAGAAGGCACAAGGGTCTTCAGACCTGGTCAGGGGGAAAATCTTAGTATAATAACCTTTCTCACTCTTCTCTCCTCCCTTAGGCCTTCCCTTTGATGTCTTTTTATACCAATCCCAAAGTAGTTTTTTAGTTAGGAATTGGTTGGGAACAGTTGGGCCACGGGCACTAACAAGTGATCAGCAGGTAAAACCCGTGATATCCGCCTGAAAATAAGGAGTTTTATATTTTTTAAAGTGTTTTAATACATATATGTGGGTTGTGTATATATGGACCCGCGTATACACGCGTTTAACTTAGGCAATGTCGCGTACAGGGAATAAAACACTGTTTTTTAAATTTGGGACGAGGTCTTGAAGGAGGGGTTGCCCTAGGCCATGAGTGCAGCATCACAAACCATAATAGTGAGATTTGGAGCTATAACAGTAGAGAATTCTCTTCTTATTCCATGTTCTTCACAAAAATCAAAAAATTCATTTGAGGTAAACTCCCCACCTCTATCAGATCTGAGGCATTTAATTTTGTGATCTGATTCATTTTAACCAAAGCCTTGAAGAATTGGAATTTTTCGAAGGCTTCATCTTTGTGCTTCATAAGTCCTATCCAGACCATCCTTGAATAGTCGTCAATGAATAATATAAAGTATTCTTCTCCCCAAGGTGACCTTTTCCTAAACGGACCACATACATCAGTATGGACAAGCTCAAGTGGCCTACTATCTAATCCTTCCTTCTCAGGGAAGTTAGTTCTGGTTTGCTTACCAAACTGACATGGCTTGCATATTGTATTGTCTGGAATTCTGATGTCTGGAAGACCACGAACGGCCTAGTATTTGCATGCTTTCCTTATTTGTGAGAAGCTTAGGTGCCCCAATCTCTGGCGCCATAGCCAGTGTTCATCATTCTTGCTTAGATAGCATTGATGTTGTCCTTCTTTGAATATATATAAATTATTTGGGGTTCTTATGCCTCTGATCATTATTTCTCCTATATCAAGATCACGAACACTACATCCATTTGATTGAAATATTACCTCAGTTCCTTGATCCCACATCTGACTGACACTCAATAGATTATGCTTTAAGCCATCAACATACGTAACATTTCCAGCTTTGACCTTTTCTTTCAATAGAACAGAACCTTTACCTTTTATGAGCACAGGGGTGTCATTTCCAAATGAGACCTTCTTCTCCTTTTCCAAGGCACTATACGACTAAAGTTTTTCCTTATCACCCGTCATATGTTTTGAACATCCACTATCGATGTACCATTGATTTTCCTACCCTTCCGCATATAAGGCTATACCACATCTTTCTGGTTGCAGTTCTTTCATTCTCCATTTTTTGGCACTTGAGGCTTGTTCCTTCTGAGTTGTTTGTCGAAACCTGCTCCTGCATTCACAATCTTCATGACCGAATTTGCTACAAATAGAACATTCAATTTCATTTTCAAGAGTATAAAAGTTATTGTAGGTTCTTTTCATGATCCCAATCATACTTCCTTGTTTTTGAGCTTCTCTAGTCACGATTGTCTTATAGGAAACACATTGAGATGCTTTGTGACCAAATTTATGACAAGAGAAGCATTGGCCATTGAATAAACTCCTGCAATTATCAAATCTACCAACCAAACGATTGTAGTTTCTATTGTCATCCATTCCTGAGGTATATTGAGAAGATTTTACCTGTGGCTGATTGTAGCTTCTGTTCATCCTTAAGGTGGATTTCCCCCGATTTACCTGGTAGTCTCTGTTCATTCTTGAGGTAAATTGTCCTTGATTTACCTGGTGATCTCCATTGGGCCTTTGCTCACTCCTCCTTGCTGCATCAAGATATTTTTTGGAGGTGGATGGTTTCTGCGCTTGAGATGTTTCTTCATTATATCCCAGACCTGTCTTGATTAGGGGAGAACGCTGCACATTGATAATCTCATCTAGAGTTTCAGATCCTTTAACAAATCTAAGATTAAGAGCTTTAGTTTTCTCAATCTCTTTTTTAAGTCCCACAATTTCACATTCTAACTTTTCATGATGTTTTTCACTTTCAGCCAATTGGAATTGCAGAGTATCAATAATCATATTTTTCTCTTCTAAACAAATTTTGAGTTTGGAAATCTCTTCATAAAGACCTTCTTCATCTATAGCATCCATGAAATCATCATCTTCAAAAGCCATTAAAAGTCTATAATTATTACCTCGTTCATCTTCATCACTATTTGAGAGTCCATCACTATCTTCATGAGTGTAGTAGCTTTTCTTACTTACATTCTGTTTTTTGTTCCATCTAACAGGTTCCTTACCTTTGTCAAGCTTGTCTTTCTGAGGACACTTGGCAGCATAGTGACCGACTCTTCCACAAGAAAAGCATTTGAAGGGTAACTTACCTCTGAATCTTCCAGCACCCCGCTGAAGGTTCTTGACAAAATTTGATTCTTCCTCTTCTTCTGACATATGTCCTGACTCATAGTAATCTCCTTTGCCTGGAGCCTTGAATGTAGCTTCTTTCCTATTTGAAGGTCCTCCTTTCCTCATTTCGTAAGCGGTTAGAATTCCATGTAGTTGTGACATGGTAATTTTCTATATATTCTCCTTTTCTTCTATTGCAAAAACTTTTGATTCAAACTTAGGAGACAAAGATCTTATAACCTTTTCAACCACAACCGCCTCTTTTATTTCTTCACCCAAGTTTTTCATACAATTAACAATCTCATCTATTCGTAGGAAATAGTTAGCCCCACTTTAATCATTGTACATTCTGAGATTTTCATACTGAATTCTGAGTGTTTGAAGTTTTTCTCGTTTTACCTATTCATCTCCTTCATAGCTCAGAACGATCTTGTCCCATATTTCTTTTTCGGTTTTATACTGCATAACCTTGACGAATTCTAATTGAGATAGACATCCTAATAAAGTATTGACAACCTTTGCATTTGTTTCAAACTACTTCTTCTCAGCCGGATCTGTGGGAGTTACTGATGGAAAAGTGTACCCTGTATCTATGATATCCCAGACTTCTGTACCAAGAGATTGAAGATAGGTAGTGACTCTTACCTTCCAATAGACGAAATTGGTCCCATCAAAAATTGGTGGCCTGATCAATGCTTCTCTCTCGTAGTTGCTCATGATGATAGATCTTCCTTCAAGCGATCAAGCTTCTTCTGAAGGACCTACTCTGATACCAATTGTTGGTAATAATACTGAGAGGGGGGTGAATCAGTATTATCAAACTCTTATCAATTTATACAAATATTTTCAGATATAACAATTGAAACTTGCATATACCTTCCAAACTTATAATTTAATTTATTCTTCAGATGTTTGTCATTAATCTATATGTGAGAACCATAGAATAATGAGAAGGAACACAAAATAGACAGTCACACCAAGGAACACAAGATGCAAGGTGGAAACCCAATGTGGGTGAAAACCACCTGCTGCAATATGTCTCTATCTTCTTTCAATTAGAAACTTCTTCTTACAATGATTTTGTACTCGTGCAATCTTTTACCAGTACACAAGCTGCAACTTGCAGAGAGCTACAACCCTCTCTCATTTTCCAGCTTCTTCTGGAAGGGAGCTACAACCCCCTTAGCTCTTGTACTAGCTGAAATACTACTATGTAGGTGCTGACTTATAGAAGGCTACTACCTTCTCTTTCCTTCCAGGGACCACGTTTCATCAATTTTCAAACTAGATCCAAAACATCATGTACATGTGCATCACCCAATCTCCTTTAAACAAATAATTTCTCAGAATGCAGTAACCAGAAAATAACACCAGTAACCAGACACCAATTTAAACCTAGATCTCTGCAGAAAAAGATAAAAGACATCTAAAATATATGTCAAGAAAGGTTTGTAACTTCACCGAAGGAAACCTGCGGATATCTGCACTTCTGCCGTGATGAGTCTGCGCAACTCCGCACCTGCATTGTCTACTGTTCAGTGCACCTCCGCACCTGCTTCGTCGATTCAACTGCGCACAACCGGATTTAGATAGTTTATCAGTTCTCAAACATACCCCAGACTGTCAAAATCATAGATCCGTTCATGCGTCAAAGGGGTCCCAACTCTTCAGTAGATCTGACTTATAATGCTCCAGTTTCTCCTTGATTCAGATTCAACTATGTCTCACCAACAGATTATCAGAAATTCAGATCTTGCTCTTCTTAAGATTTTCAACATTTGTGATTAGCCAAATGATCTCCTTTCCTTTTTATAGGCTAGGCCTCACTCAAAACCATGGACCAAAACCATAGAGAAACAATACCATGGACCCAATACATGGGTTCAATTCTTTTGGATGCAATACCATGGACCAAAACCATAGGATCAAAAACTGTCAGACTAATACCATGAACCAGCCATAAGATTTCCCATGTCCATGTGCTTTTCTCTGCATTAAAGTGAATGAACTTTTCTTTGCATGAAAGGAAATTTTCTCTACATGAAAGTGCGTGAATTTTCTCTGCATGAAAGGAACTTTTCTCTGCATGAAAGTGCATGAACTTTTCTCCGCATGAAAGGAACGTTTCTCTGCATGAAAGTGTGTGAACTTTGTTGCACTATAATTTATCATCTGAGATGAGTGGGTTGCCATCAAGTACAACATATGTATCATAATTCCAACATAGAACTCCTTATGGCAGTCAAGGACATATGGTTAGTTCTATAGCGGGCAGGAATCCTCAAGGAGGTCCACACCAATCCATGGGGGCACCCTACTCACAACCTCAAATGAGTCAAGGGGGCACCGCTTATCCTGGGGACAATGTTATACCCAAACATGAAAATCCCCATGGAAATCCACATTACAATGCCATACCCCAAGGCAACTACTATACCACACAACCTCTGTGTAATATTGGGACTCAAACGATGGGAGGACCGCAAGGATCCTCAAGTCATGTGTCATTGCCTTGGTCCGAGTCACAGGCATCACACACTTTTCTTTTCTTGGAAACGTTGATATCCCCGACTTTTACAAACTTAGAAATGACCCCATCTATCATAACTTACTATGGCCGCTAATCCTGCATAAAATACCAACAAATATCCCCAAGTTTGAAGGGAAATAAGGGGAGGATCCGGGCACCCATATCACCACCTATCATCTTTGGTGTGTTTCTAACTCCATTGTCAATTATAGTATTTGGTTACGTCTTTTTCCCCGCACCCTCACTGGCAATATAGGTAATTGGTTGTTATAGACATTTTTGGGCACTTCAACCCCAATCACAAATGTCCATAAAATGAGGGCTCTTAAGTCCCTAAAAGTGTTGCTTCACTGCCTAAAGGAACAAGGTCAAACATGATTACATCATTCTCCAGAAGTTTCTCAACTAAACAACTTACTCATTAAATATGGTCAAAACTGGGATCCATACTGAAAGTCTCAATGTAGAGGGTTGCGATGCATATCACCTTCCCAATGCTTATCATGGGTGCCGATGCATACTGATTTGCTCCTCTGTAGGGTGCGATGGTCGGGAATGGACAAATGGCAGGGACAAAAATGCGAGGTGGAAGATCATGGAATCTTCTAGAAGCTTCCCCTAGGACACTTGCCACTCCATTTTTGACCAAGGATGAGTAAGAGATCATCATTCTCCAAGTGGAAGTAGGAACTACAAGAGAGAATACACTAATCAAGATCCCAAAAGATGACTCACCTCTCTGTAATGATCTATATATGGATCCCTTATCACAGAGATTCAGGGGCTGGAGTTTTGTATCTTATAGAGAAGTGTTGTTGGTATTCTAGTGTACATTATCAGTGTTGGGTGATCTAGTTTTGCTTGAGGTGAAGAAGGGCTTCTTAGCAGGAGGATGATGTTGGGTCAGAGCACATGGTTGTAATATTCTTGCTACTTTTCATCTGAATAAAGCTATTCTTGTTTCCTTCCATATTCTTGTGTACTTGTTTATATATACTTGTATATGGCTAATGCACATCTGATCCTACATTATTTATGAATTTAGATCCTTGTTTCTTGCATAGTAGTATGTTGTTGTGACTCTACAGGTCCTTTTGAAGCTGAGCAGACAAAGAAGAAGTGGAAAAATTCTATCAAGAAGGAGAGGAAATCGAGCACAAGACTCAGGTTGGCCCTCTTGGTTCTCCTCTCATCTATTTTCATTAAAGGAATCAATAGTAGACTTTGATTGTTTGTTTCTAAGATAGCCACCCATCTTAGTGGGAATAGTAGCATCCGAGTGGACACTATTCCCGTATAACAAAATGGTGACTCCACTGGGGAACGACTAGATTACTTGTTAGCCGATCTATCCTTGTTTCTTTTATAAACATATAGACGGAGCCTGAAGTCAAGCTAGCTAGCCTTCAAACTGCATTTGTCATACAAATGCAAAGTAGATCAATGTTTCTTCAGTCAATCTCCGTGTTTTGTTTATGAATTAAACAATAGATCTGCAAGCAATCTAATTGCCCTGAGTGGTGGCTCTAGTAACCTCTTAGATCACCCCTGTGTTTTACATACATTGATATTTACTTATTCAGCTTAAACACCTGAACTAGTTGCAAACTGTGAGTGAAATCTCGTTCAAAGTATTGCACTATAACCATCGCACCCTGCCTTCAAGGCAACCTATATGCATCGCACTTCTCGAATGGAGTAGGTGCGTTGCATACTGAGTTCACTGTGTAACAGGTGCGATGGTCAGGGAGGATTGAATTTACCCTCCGACTGTGGATTTTTCTCAATTTTTTCAGTCTTATTCAAGAGTTTTTGCTGTCTGTAGTCAGAGTACTTCTGTGAATACCCCCTTCTCTTGCATTATTCCGCCTCCTTAGTGCAAATAACTATAATTTTTTTTATGTATATGCGTCATTTTAGTTCTCTTTTGCAAAAAGTAGCATAATTGAACTGTCGTCTCTAGATCTGAAAGTGTGGTAGCTGTTGTTTTCAGTTTTAGAAAGCAATTCCATTGTTTTAGATAGTTGATTATACAGTTACTATTGCATAGGATTTGAATTACTAGTTTTAAAGTGTCAAAAAGAAATTTCCATTTCAAAATTGCAAAGTGTCTCTTTTGCTTTCACTTCGTTTTGAAAAAGAATTTTGTTGAGTACAGTCACTTTAAAAGTAATTCAGTTTTGCACATAGCTTTCTTAGCGTCATTCACACATTAAGAGAGTTGAAAAACAAATACATGCATGTGCATTTGAATTTTGAATGCTTGGCTTGATTTAGGACTGTGCATATTAGCGTGTTCTCTGTGATCTGTGAAGAAAAGATGCTTGACTTTCTTCCCTTTAGTAGCTAGGATTTTCATTGCTGAAAGAAGATAAAATGTCTGTTTATCATCTTAGACTGCATTTAGGAATTATACATACATCTTGTGGTGAACCTGAAAGGCAAACTGTTAAGCAAGATCAACTTAAAATAAATTCAATGAATCTAACAACGCTTTGGAACTTAACGCAAAACATCTAGAGGTCTAGGCTAGAGACGTATTCCGGCGTCGTAAAGCCTGGTAACTATTGCTTTTAGTGCTGGTTGGGTGATTCCTCTACTCTGAGATCGCAAGTGCCAGTACGAACTTGTGCTCCCACGTACCGTCACGTATATATTGGGAGACCACAATAGGTTGCATCCTTTATCCTTAGGAAGCCGTGTCTGCTGCCCTATCGATCATAATGCACCAAACATAGCATTCGAGAAGATTGACTGCCGTACCGTAAAAAGTATTCTGCAATTTTACGATTGATTTGCTAATCCTCTCTACCTAGATCTCCAGAGAAGTCCATTTTTCTCCTTTTGAGACTCCTTAAAGGAAACGGTCCTCTGAGCACTTGTCACTTCAAGCTCAATAAAAATCGAAGGTGACTAGTCATCTTTTGTTTTTTCTCGACTCTTTAAAATTGAAAAAACAAGTTGTGTCCAAGCGTCTAAAAATTTATTTTAATCGGAGTAACGTCACAAATTCCCCCGTTGATCTTCAGGTTGCGAAAATGGAGTCTACCAGCCATGGATTTCCCCGTGAAGGAAATCCTAGTCCCTTCTCCTCTTAGGGAGATGTTGGTCCACCCCATATGGCCACTTTGTCACTTCCAGGATTGACAATTGGTTTGCCGGTCTGGCTCTTCTCTACCTCTGTCGTTCAGAATCCCACAATTTCTGAACAATCTAACCAGCAACTAGACGACACTAGAGTTGCCTCCCAACCTTCTACTTCATTTGATTCTCCTTCTCCTCCTTCCTCTTCGCTTGATAAAGCCGATAAAGCTAAAAGTCAAGTAACTGAGAAGAAGAAGAAGCAGAAGGAGAAAAAAGAAAAGAAGAAAAAGGAACCAAAATTGAAAGGGAGCAACCAAGTATCGTCTAGCAAAAATTCACACACCGCACAGTCAAAACCTAAATCTCCTTGTGTCATTTGCAATGGAGACCACTATCACTGAGATTGTCCTTGCATCCCTTGGATCATTCAGTTTCACCGCTACAACTTCCTCCTGGATATCAAAAACTCTTGCCAAGCTCTCCACCGGTTGAAAATCTAGCTGGCCTGTCCTTGTGGTTAGCCGAAGCACCTATCATTGAAAAAGAACCCTCTGAATCCATACTAGACAAAAGTCAAAGGGTCGATACGGTAGTTGACCCAGTCTTGCCTTCAGAGTGTTCATCTTTGAATGATACCATCACTGAAGAGAAAGAGAACGACACCATTCAAATTCTTTTCATCAACACCGACTTCGATGAGCTTGGGGGCAGTCCTCCCGTTCCTTTACTATAGGAAGGAAGTTCATCAGAGTCATATCCGGCTGTCTATTCAGTCCCACCCCCAAGCAACCTAGTTGTTTCCTTTGACTAGAATCTACTAGGCAGACCCCGTTTACCAGCCAGTGTACCATTCAGAATCATTGTACAAGCTTACAGAATGGTCATGGTTGGTACCATCATTGATGAAGGGGCTTCTGTGAGTATTTTTTCCTCAACTGCTTGGAAAGCGCTTGGTTCGCCTTTGCTTTTGCCTAAAATGAGAAATCTGACAAGCTTCGACAAGGGAACTAGTTGACCTTTAGGGATCCTTCCAAATGTGCCCAATACTTTGAGAAGGAAAACTGTTCACATGAACGTTATGGTAGTTTAAGGACCTTAGATTATAATCTACTCCTTGGACGCGACTATATTTATTGCATGGGAGGCATCATCTCCTCACTCTTTAGAGTAATGTGTTTTCCGCACGAAGGCAGAATGGTCAAGCTCATGGACCAAATGTCATTCCCCAGATCACACATCGCAAATAGTCAAACGCCATCCCTAAATGGTATTTTCATGCAAGAAATGTCTCATGGATCTCCAGTTCATCCACCTGATGAGCGCGAGTGATTCAGGAAGATGTGACTGAAACCTAGGGGGCATGCACCTTGGTCTGTTTCGGCAGGAAAACCTTAGGTATAGAGTGAATTTCTGCGAGGGATATATGACTAGTATGACACCTGTCCTTACAGGAATGGGATTGGACTGGAATAAGATACCTTCGTTAAGGTTATGCTGAGTGGCATGCGGTTGCACCACTCCCTTTGTCTATCTTGATAGACATCGCCAAGAAAGCATTTTATTTGCTACGTGGACGAAACTTTCTTGGTAACTTGGAAATTTTTCGCTATACCTAGGGGCATGCAAACCTTTCCACATGCAAGTGAAGAGCGGCTATTTATTTTTGAAATTTTTAGGACTTCTAACCCTTTAAACCCGTAAGGCTAGTCGTTTCATAACTTTCATAAAGAAAGGATTCCGGGCAAAGCTTCAAAAGGTGCAAGCTCCATAAAAAATGGCATCTTGAATGAGACATTTCTTATCATACGACTGGCGAGCAATGTTGTCATAGAGTTCAAGCTCGTTAAAAAATAAACTCTCCACGAGCAGTTTTAGCACATAGTTCAAGCTCGTTAAAAAATAAACATAAGTCATGAGCAAGTGTTTCCCCCAATGTTTAAGCTCATTAAAAAAATGAACTGGTAAATAACCATTGTGAATGCCTTATCACCAGCTTTTGGGCCTTGGTCATGTTCTCGCCATCACCTCCACTCTGTTTTTAGCCAATCATTCACCCCCATATGATTGTTTACCCCTTCGAGGAACATCTGCGAAGAGTGATTCTGCTAGCCATCCTTGTAACACTGC
>APFE030479044.1:0-11565 GCA_000404065.3 Pinus taeda
TTATCATGGCTTTATAATGGATTCTTTGGACAGAATCCCATTCAAAAAGGGGCTTTTCTGGCTCATAATGGAGGCCAGTATCGTGGATGGATCGACGGGCATAACCACCTCTTAAACTGGCCTATTTATTATTTAGGTGATAAGGCCTTAAAAATCCCAAAAACACTAAAAATCCACCCCAAAACCGTTTACCTAGATTTCAAAAATCATTAAAGCGGGCTTATATGACTATCAGTTCCAACCTATGGTCACAAATCGGCATATGAGGGGTGTCTAGTCCTGATTATCGGGAATGACCAACCGCCGATCTGATTAATCGTCGATCGCAACATTGCATAGCTGACATACATATACGTAAGACCTCCGATCTGGTTACCTTTGATTCACTGATTCGATCTGATGGGATATCAGCGATCGGGGGTTCTACTACCCAGAGCTTAAGTCCACCTCCACAAGTCCTCCGACTACGATTTTGCCTTTAAGGCTTAAGACCCATTTTCAAAGGAAAATCTTCAATTTTTAAGGATTAAAGCATCCTTCTTTGTGCGATAACTTCATCATCTGAACTCGGATTGAAGTACCATTTGCGCCATTGGAATCAGGAAGATGAGATCTTTGCTCTGGTTCTGAGTTGACTTCATTCTGCTCACTTTGATTTTTGATTTTTTCCATGCCATTGTATCTGAAGATCCACTTGGATCAGTGAGGAAAAAATGATATCTTTAGTGTATACCATCTTTTTTTATCCAGTAAAATGATGGATGAAGCTGAGACATGGGAATATCCAATGAGAACATGAACATGAAAACCATTTTTTTATATCTTTTTTTCTTATTTCTTTTAAAAATAAAAACCATCCTTGTGAGCTTCGTATGAATAAGATTTGGAAAATTAAATCTAACTAAAAGTTTGTTGTCGTAGAATTGCTCTATTTTATGTGTAACATGGAAACAAGTCAACATTAGGCTCCAAACATGGGATAATGACTTCCTACAGGTTACTAAGAACACTAGAACTTAACTAATCGTCTTCTCCATTTGGACAAGGAGTCATCTCAACATGACAAGTACTTATTAGAAAACTTTGACTGAAGTAACAAAATTATATACAAAATCTATGTACCCTAATGTACTTGGAGAGAATAGTAGCTCTCATGTAAAAGTAAACTCCAAATGGATTCATGTGCATCACAAATTTTATATGTTTTCTCTCATCCATGTTTGGAAATTTTGCTTTATTGGAAAATGTTTTGAACATACTTCCCCATGAAGCAATAAAACTATGCCATTATGGAGCTACAAAAATGAATTGATGTTGAAAATCCATGGATGATTAGAGGGTTGGTTCTTGTTGTTTACTAACAATATTGTTTCCTTTGAAAATAAAAGATACCACCCATCCCTCTTAGTTTCCCATTTGTTGTTGATGCTAGAAAGGTATCTTTTTCATTAGACTCTACTCAAGATGATAAATTATCATCTTGAAATTTTGATGTAAAGCGAAATATATTTCTCATATCATATTAACATTCATCTTTCGACTTTGTATAAATCAAATGTGGCCTTTGAGAACCTGTTGACAGGCCCAAATGTTACACCAATGATAGGGGCTCTCTCTGATGTAAAGTCCCAACTATACCCTACACCGCTTGGAATAAGATTCTCATCCGATATATTGGCCCGACTACCATCTCGTTTGTTTTATGATATGATTTGTTGAAAATTAGAAACACATGAGAAAAGCACTATCACTGTGGATAAATACAAGTAACGACAACCTTGTGAAATACTTACAAATAATGTGCATAAAACAATGTTACAAAAAAAATAAACGACATGAACCTTTACAAGAAAATGTTAGCATTACACTAAAGATACATGTGAAAGAGAAAGATTTGTTCATTGATTGGAAAAAAGTTTAGAATAAAAAATTATCATTAAATCATAAATGGAATATGATTTTAAATAAGATGTGTGTTATAAATAACTGAAAATAGTTCATTTTCCTTAACACATATGAATGTAAACACATACCATCAACCAATACAAGAAGAGTTTCACAATGATTTTTTGATATATGTGTGAAACAATTGCCTGACTCAAAGAGCTTCTAAATATTAAGTAGAAGTGTTGAAATGCAAATTATAAGAATCACCCACTTGATCCAATAGTAAAACATTAAAGCTACTGCTTGCTTTTTGAAAAGAACAACAAGCTCTCTACAATATTCTTACAATATAAAGCAAAGCTAAAATTCCCTTTTGCTTTAGCCATGAGGGTGTATTTATAAGAAGTGAGGTGACCTTTCACCTCCCCCTATGACTCTTGGACTTCCCTCACAACCCTTCAACTTCTATATGACTTTTTGACTTATATGTGTCTTTTCATTTTCTTTTCACTTTTTTAATTAAAAAAATTATCATTTACAAAATTATAACAAAAATCATGAAAAACAAAACACATTCAAGATTTTGTGCAATGGACATCTCCAGTAGTTCGATATGTAGTTCTTTAGTAACATACTCATACCATTCCTTATACTCAAGCAAATTTCTTCACATTTTGCACTAACTCGTTGGTCATATTTTATTATGTGCTCTAAAGCATCCAACAATACTATCTTTGAATCCACTCGTAACTTGTTCCAAAGTTTTGTTAGTTCGGTATGCAACTTGGCGGGCTCTACAACCTATTGAATAGTGGCTTTCTTTTTCACTTCGAAATCTTCTTGAACAACTACATGCTTTATGATATCTAATTCTTTTCACATTTCTCACTTGATTTCTTATTTTGGTCTTACTTCTCCTAGTGTACCGACATAAGGTATCTTATGTATTTTGACCAAGGCCTCTAATCCACTATGCAACTTTAGAGAGGGTAATATTGTGTTAACTATGATGCTTCTTAGTTGTTTATGTGATTGCACTAACATCCTCATTTCAACTTGTCTAGCTCAACCTCTATCTTTCCCTTGTTTTAGTATCTATGTGGGTGCATTGGGGTACTTTATCCATATGATATTAAAAGTTACCTCCAAGGGCCTCTCCTTATTATTGGGGTTACACTTGGCCTAGTAACTTGGATAACATAATTTATTCTTTCCCTTTTACTTTAGCTAGCATTATTTCAATTGCAGATTTTGAGATACTTGGAATTTGATGGACAACAGTGAGGTCAAAAAATTGATCCCATTCATGTCCATTAGATTCAAAACTAAAATCTAGTTACCATTATCTCTTTACTTTGGGTATAAAAATTGATAGTGGACAAACTTAGTTAAAATTTCCTAATGCATTAGCCTATCTACCATCTCGTGAATTCCCATATGTGGAGATCAAAAAATTTATTTTGCTTCTCATATAAAAAAACACATTGCTAATCATTTTGTGTTTATATCAGAGATTTTCCTATTTGATTTGGTCTAATATAGCTTCTAGGTTTTACCATTGATATGGTTTTCAATGGAAATTGAGATTTGTATTTTCTTATTATTTCCTTTTCCAAACCAATTATTCTTTCCTTTGTTATAGAAAACAACAAACCCTCACTTAATGTTCAAAAAATTGACTAACATTTCCTACATTATGACCATGGTCATTTTTCATCACCCCTCCCTTGATATCCTCCTCTTCCAGACTATGCAGGGCATATCTTTCCCTAAGGAATGCTCTATCTCTGCTTACTTGTTAGATTTTCTATTCCAAAATTTGTCTAACATCCTTGGAATGTTACACTCATATCTTTCCCCACATATTCGAACATGAAGCAACTTGATATCCACTATTATGTTTGAAAATAATTATTCAACCATAAACGTAGTATTTTATCGGAAAATTTTCCTTATGATTAATTGTTGGTCATTTATGAACACAAAATTGTTGAGTGTTGGAGAAGGGGTAACTAACCTCAAGGTGGGTGGCAGTGTCCTTCCTATATTCACTAGAGAATGCAAATAATGTAAGCACTACAAATCAGAAGAGAGAAACATGTGTGCTTTACTAGGAATTGACATTGAAAGAGGAGTTATGATGTGTAATGGAAATTCAAGGTTTTCAATCAATGGGAAGCCAATTTACCACTTCCTTGGTATGTCCACTTTCAACAAGTACATTGTTGCGCATGCCAATTGTGTTGCCAAAATTAATCCCAAGGCACCTCTTGACAAATTTTGTGTTTTAAGCTCTAGTGTCTCTATAGGTAATTTACTTCTTGGTATTTTTTCTAATCATTTACTTTCCATTTTAAATTATTTACATGTACATATCCACCAGAGAAATATTAAGGACTATAACTATACATATTCACTAGGAAGTTACATATATTGTCTAGAAAATCCCAAAGTACATGTTATGCCATGATTACATCAAGAGGGCCCCCCTACCAACCAATGAAAATATGGAGAAAACATACTAAAATATCTTTGCATCAAAACAACCTTCCTCCAACGCAAACAATGTAGAACAAGTACATGAGATCTAAATCCTATATCAAGCTCTTCACAATTTTTTCTATGTCAATCAAATGGTGTAACATTAAATAGCTATGCCCATTACCCCAATGCTCCATCCATTTGAATAATTTAAATCAATAAATTCAATTAGGAGCAGAGAATGAAGATGGAGTTTGGTGGTTTACATCCATCTTCAATGTTTCTCAAACCCTTAATATCCCAAATGAAACACTAATAGCAAAATGTTGTAAATTGTTCTCAAACATTATTTAGTCACTACATAAACAGGAAGGCATGGATGATAGGCCATGAATTAATTATTGCATTGTTATCTAGGAAGGTATATGTTATTTGGTTGGAAATTGCCTGTAGTTTATTATGATTTTACAAGAAACAAACTGTCAGTGGTAAACTTAAAAAGTTACATGTTTTTGGGGAGTGGAATATTCATTTGTGTAAGAGCCTTCCTCTGAGATGCCACATCCCAAGGGTTCTCTTCAGTGAAAATGGCCAAGACATGTACCTGATGTCGTGTGAAAAATGCTTAGTACAAACTACCTCATACTCAGTTAACAATTAGATATCACAAGATAGCACAAATTGAGCACGTTAGCAAAGAAACATGTTCTTGGGGAGATTGAATCTATGTCTCAACAATGAAAGGGCATTCAATTTATTGCTTGGTTACATCCCCCTTGACTTCCAAAAAAATTGCATTACTCTATTACATCATCTGATATAAATGATCTAACGTATCCCTGGGTTTATTAAGAGTTGAGAGGGATCAAAATAAAAATTTAGGTGCAAACCCGTTGGTGCTTAAAAGATGTCAGATTAAGATGAAACTATGCTAAATTTTTTTATTGTTATATATGCCATTTTTCTTTTTAATATTAATAACTCTTTATTTTTTTCATTTTGATGTATAACTATTACACGTTGATGTGACCTATCTCATATATACTCGGCTGTAGACTGCACTTAGCTTCTCTGGGTGCAATAATGGCTTGAGTTTGAGAAAAAAAAATTCTTCAAAGAGAATAATATCACATAAATTTGAACTAATCAATAAGCATTGGAAGGTTAAAAAAAGACAAAGGAAAAGCTATTGTGATGGTTATTGATAACAGGTCAACAATAAGTTTTTGCATAATTAATGGAAAATAAGTGAAGGGATTGTATACGTTGTGGAGCTTTATTTCTTGAAAACCAGATTTTCCATCATATGTACTTTTGGGGGTGGCCATCCTTACTCATCTAAGGAGAGGTTTATTCACAAATGTCCTAGGTATTCAATATTTTCCTCCTTTCTGGCGCATAGAAAACATTTCAAAGGACCTTGTATCCCTCTTTTTTTAAAGATTTGTTGTTGTCAGGATTTTCCCATGAACAAATGTCCAACAAATAAACTTTTTATTGTAAGAAGACACTCTTCATACCATATTGTTTTCCAAATTGCATACTTGTGTAGCAGTTTTTATTTGATACCCATTTTTCACTAAGTAATCACCTGCTTGTTATCCCATTCTCTATTTTCCTAGATTGATCCACTTGTAGAGCTAACCTACTTAATTTTGTAAGAGTATGGACAATTGATGATTTAAAATTTCCGGAAGATTTGGTATTTTCCATCTATTCTACAATCCATTTCCTTGCTCATCTGATTCTATGATTTCTTTGAGGTGAATTATATCATTTTGTGTCATCAACCACTTCAGGTTTGTAGCATCTTGACTATGGTGTAGAGGTTGTTTTTCAAGAATGTCATCCTCCTAGATTTTGAACTTTTCCCCATTCATGGAACCCATGAGAGATCGCTTTGTATGTTGTTTATTGTTGCTTGATAGTTTCCAAATCGTTGATGCTTTTATATCCTAAAGCGACTGCTTGATAATTTATAAATTGTTGATGCTTTATATATCCTGAAGTTGCCTGTCTAGATTGTGCAACCAAGTTGAATGGGGGTATTTTTGGCGAACAATCAATTTCTACATGACATTTCCATTTGATATCAATCACCAAAGGATTTTCACCCCCATTTCATGATTCAATATCTGTGAGTCCTTTATTTCCAATCCTCTATGCTCCCTATTTTCTTGATGGTGGTCTAATTGATGAGATAACATTTCTTGATATTGATTTTTCCTTTTTGCCAAGGAATTCATAGATGAATTGTCTTATTTTATTCATTACTTCAATAGAAGCCAGTTGAGTCGATCCTTGAAATACATAGGATGTTGAGATGAGTGACTTGATTAACTTTGATCTCGCCCACTAAATTAAAGCAATAAACCCCCTATTGCTTCATTATTTTTGAGATATTTAGTATTATATTGTTCCAATCCACTGACATTGCGTAGTTGGCAACATGAGTAATTGTAAAATTTGGAATATTCCAAATTTGTTACAGATATGAGCGAAGTAAAGCAATAAGCTCCAATCAAAAGCCATACTGGTCTGCTAGCTATTGCATAATCTCCCTTTTATTTGTAGATGGATCATTATATTATTTTTGTTGACACAATACATTAGAGCCCTCTTTGTCAATGTATGTTTGTCCTCCCAAATATAAGAGGGAAAACCTTGGATCTGCATTCATCAGGCCTCTCTTATTACCTCCATTGCTTCCTTATTCTACACCAGGGAGGATTAAACTCAATGAGGGGGACCATAGTTCTGAGTCTGCAGGAGAGAGATATATGATTTTTTTTATCAACTACTCCAAATGGGACCCTTTTTACGTGATCTCCAGATTTTGTAATAGCAACTCCTTGTTTACAGGGAACCGATCTAGTCTTGTTGCGACATGCCCTAATCCTATCCTTCTATTTGTCCAGAAGTATTTTCATTTTTGGGGCATAACATCCATGGGATCCCACTCTTGCATAAGATTTTCCAATGTCTCTAGAAAATGGTCCCTAACTGCACTTGCCCCTGTATCCACATCTTCACCTAACACTAAACTGAAGTACCCTTTCAAGACACAACCCTCAACTATGATTGTATCCTTCATTTCCTTAATGGATTGCGAGCATCACATATTTTCCCTATGTTTCATTGGCCCATATATATTGGATAGTTTGAAATGGTTCCCCTATCTATATTCTTAGCCAGGTCTGTATAGATCGAGAGTTGCAAGGTTTATGATCGACTTAGTTTGTGTGCATATTCCTCTAGATGCTCCTCAGGAGCTCACCACTAATCTTATACTTTCTTTCCGATTTGTGTTTCCTGGTTCAAAAGATTCTCATTCAACTAATTTAGTGTCCTGGATTAGTAGTATTGTTGCCTTCTCTTCTTTGATTGAATCTTCCATTATATCATGTTTAAGTTCACTGCCTATAACTATGTTTTAAGCATTGTTCTTTGTTTTTTTTTTTTGTGGTTAGCCCTATTGTCTACATTGATTGCAAGGAAGAGAGGCATGAAATAGTGGATAGATTCATGGTACATAGATGCAGTGATAAATGTGAAAACTTATAGCCAATTTGAAGAGTTTTATCTTGGGTAATTCAATTACTGCAACTCATATAGGGAATTTGTTTTCCAACAACTTTTGGTAATAATAATTTTTCAACACAATTTTTTTTCCCGTAAGTGTATGAGAAACTATATCCAACATTCGTCCAACTTAAATATTAACCATTTTTCCACCTATGCCAAAATAATGAATGTAGATTATAAAACAAAAATTCTAAAACGATTCACTATGTTAACATAGAATCAGTTTCTTGATTTCAATTTCACAATTTGACTTTCACATCATTATCCATTGAGCAAAATCCATTGATCTTTGTTTTGTAGAACACCATTCCTCCTTTTTCTTATAAATGGAAAAATGAGAAAAAAATATGGATTGAAAATTATTGCAGGTAGGGAAATCCTTTGCGAGCAGAGATCCATGGTATGGAGATTTAGTGATAAATATGAAAACTTGTAGTCAATGTGAAGAGTTTTATCTAGGGTAATTCAACTATTGCAACAATGAATTGAAAAATGATTCACTACTAGAGAAAAAATATCAAGTTAGAAATATCTCACGGATTGAAAATTATTCAAGGTATCGAAATCCATTGCTTAAGTGTTGCAACAGTTCAACATTGCCCAGTATTTAACATATTCAATTCAATGAAATGGACAAGAAGAATAAACTTAAACAAAGAACATATGCTGTAGAATGTCATGGGTTTTATGACATGATTAAATGTTAAAAGGAATGAATGAATAATAAATTAAGGACTAGGGTAAGGGGACAATTCACATCTCATTGTATTCCTTGCAGAAGGAGAAGAAGAAATTACATCCTAAACAACGATGCAAAGATATCAAATGGGCCATCGGCTCGAGATGCATGAAGTTTCTAGGTGTGACAATTAGCCCTCAATCCTTCTCCAAGGAAGTGCCCTCACCCTCATTTTTAGGCTTACAACTGCTATTGTTGGATGTTGGATGATAATACATGCGCGATGTCTGATGGTAGTGAGATAGAAACCTGGTAACAATCCTTATAACCACATCCACCATTTCCATGTATTTCACCATCTTAGACAATAAATTGAGTGTGTGTCTTCTCTAATAAACATGATTTCCATGTATTTCACCAGCTGGGGCAATAAATTGAGTGTGTTGCTGCAAACCCTTCTGAGCGACCTGCACTGCCCATCGATCCCAGGTTTCATGGTTGCGATTGTAGACAGAGATTGGGAAGCCTTTCTCTGCGACGTTGAGGGCTAGGTTCTGGCCCATAACTGCCAGAACCGCCAGCCCAATTCTCATAGCGCCCCTATCTCCATTGATGGAAAAACAAAACCACATGGAATAAAGCTGGCAGGTAGATAGAAAATGCTGGGCAGGAGGACGCAAGAGGCGAAATCGTTTATTAAACTCTAGCGTGTTTATATTAACCCTAACGTAATCTTTCACATTATCATCATGTAAATTGAGACGGCAAAAGATTCTCTATTTCATGTGACATCTTATTTGCAAGAGAGAGATTTCAAAACGCAACGTTATATATATATATATTTTATTGTTTTTATTTTTTTATTAGAGATTAAATTCGTTTAAATATGTAAAAAACAGTTTAAATAATAAGAATCTAAAATTTCACTAAAAATTGTTCCATTAAATTTTAACAACGTAAATTAAATTAATGAAACATTTGCTGAAAGATTTAATAAAAATCTAATAAAATTTGCCTCACTAATTATAATATTAAACCTGAAACTTATCCAATAGACAAATAAATCAAAACATGCATCAAAATGATAAATCAAAACATGCATCAAAATGATAAATCAAAACATCCATCAAAGTGATAAGTTATTTTGTTAAAATAATTTATTTATAATGGAAATATCTATCTAAGAAATTACACTTGCTATAGTGCAACTAGTGTGGTAGAGATTTTTATTAAATCAAAACCTGCATGAAAGTGATAAGTTATTTTGTTAAAACAATTTAACTATAATGGAAACATCTATGTAAGAAATTACACTTCATATAGTGCACCTAGTGTGGTTGAGATTTTTTTTATTGTAATAGGGATTTTTATTGTAAGGGATATTTGTGCCTATTTTTATTATATCCAGTATTTTACATATGGATTAATATTTTTATTGTTATAATAATAGTTTAGTTTATAAAATAGTATTAAAAATGTGTAATTTTTAAATTTTATAATAATGTTAATAAATTTTATAATGAATATATCGTATTCTATATATATCATTGAATGATAATTTTTTGAGAAATAAGGTAATTTCGTTACATTTCTAAGTATTATTATTATCAAATATAATTATTCATAAATGTTACATTAGGGGCTTACATGATGTTTCTAGAAACTTAAAACCTAACCAACTAGAAATAAGTTTTCTATATTATATTTATTTATATATATATATATAATATATAGTAAAGGTTATATTTTATTACTATATTTGTATTTATTTAATATTTTATTATATTATGGCAGAGAAATATATTTATTCTAGTAATAAATAAATAGGCAGTAGTTATATAAATTGAATAGATTGAATAAAATATTATATATTAATTCATGAGAAGCATCCAAAACACACTTTTAGATAACATTCAAGTTCAAAATTAAAATAAGTTATAAATGATCTATATTTTAACTTCATTTTTAATATTATTTAGATTACTTACACAAATTATATATATATTATTATATATATATATATATATATATATATATATTGATAGATTATATATAAACATTCTTAATCATGGATCTCCTTTTATTATGGAGATTCTTAAATTGTAAATAGGATATGTTACAATACTATGCGGAAATACTATGACATATGAATATCACAGGTCCAAAAAATCATGAATCATTTTATATGACATTTGTTTATATGATATATATTTTAACTAGGCCTATCTATTTTGGAATAGAGATTATATAATTCAAATTTAATTATTAATAATTATTAGGTAGATGGTAGGGATTTAACTTCCATGAAATATTCTATAACATTTATAGTAGGATACAAAAATCAAAGGTTTAAATTTATCTACAAAGTAGAAAGTAGTTACGTTCATTTTTCTCTTTTAATTAAATCGATTAATAAAAAAAATGCTACATATGATTTTTTGGCATGTGGTATTGATAAACCATGATATTGTAATAAAACATATTTGTGTACTAAGAATCTTCATAGGAATTGGAGGTAAATATCTATTTTTTTTATTTATTTAATGATAATAATAATGATTGACCCCGGATGCGGGTGATGGCACGTTTCATAGGGTCGGGCCACATGTCCAGCATGTGCCGCCCCGTGCTCACATAAATGACTGATGGACTTAGCTGTCAAAGGCTTAATCCTGCGCGGTATTAGCTCAAGGCATTCAATGCCGAGCATACTGAAGAGATGGCTGCAGTTATGGTGTGCTCCCAACAAGGGAATGCGGCAGGTTATCAAGGTATGGAGGCGCAGAACACAGTTCATCGTTATGGTGGAGAGGGGGAATTGCAGACACAGAGACATTCTTTGCAGGTGCAGACTCAGAGGTGGGCGGTTATCCCACCACCTCAATCTGCCATCTTGGCTCTCCATCGCTCTAATTCTGGCTCTTGTCTTGGGG
>APFE030479052.1:22099-42835 GCA_000404065.3 Pinus taeda
ATGCTCTCGCATTTTTATTTTTCCTGTGATTTAGAATTCGTATGCAGGTAATTTCTGTACGAGGTTAAAACCTACAGCCAAGACTAGAGATTTTCGAGCAATTGAAATGAAATTGGAAAGTGGAACTGCATAACAGAAGGGCAGGAGTTGGTGCATGAGTAAGTCAAGTTTATATTTTTGACCTATTTATTGGCCTTTGTTTTCAGTCTAAATATTGCATGAAAAGTGGAATAGTGGCTAGAGAAAGTAGTGGAATGCATTCATAAGAGGTTTGTGCCTCTTGGAAAGTGGTGGCTTGTTATCTGAAAGGGGTTTGGGCCTCCTTTGAGTGGGTGCTCACAAACAAATTGATGTAATTAAGTGGGTGCCTAATTTACATCATAATAACAAACATATTGTTGGTTTTCTCCCTTTGGTTTTCCACATAAAAATACCTGTGTCAATATGTGTGTGATACTCAATTAATGAACTGTGTGCTCATGTAAATGATTTGCTTTAATGTAAATCTATATTGTATTTTGAATGATCCTACAAATAACTAGCAGAAATAAAAGAATTGATCTTAAATTTTAAAAGCCCCACTATTACTGATTCACCCTCCCTCAATAATTTCTTATTCTAACAAAATCGGGAATGCAAAGCTTACTAAAGTGATTTTTAGGCCTGTAAACCAAGCAAAGGAAGGCTCTAGGGGTACTACTTGACTAGGAAATAGCCTAGGCCCTCTGTATTGAATGTTGTCGCCCCAAGGCCCAAGACACAAAGATATCAACTTCATCGTCGTGTCATAGATAAATTTTCTATCAATCTCGACCATCAACCTCATCCCTAACCCTTGCATGCATACATCAAGCCTGATTGAGGCCCCAAGGTGATGTGAGCTTGAGATGATGTCATCTCATCCATGTGGCTGCTTAGGCTTGGGACCCACCAAAGTCTAGATATGTGGTAAAATCGGAGTTTTTCATTATAAATAAATTTGGTGTTTTCCAGGCCTTGGGCCTCCATCTGACAACTTCGGTGGTTTAGGACAACCAATGGACTAGATTGAAATGAGGACCCCCCTCCCCTTACTAAAGTCATGGTGGGGGGGGAGGGGCGGGGGGTCCTTAATCGAGGTTTCTCCCATCATGGTTCCACTCCATCCCTTTGCACATTATGTGTGTGTGTGTGTGTGTGTGTGTGTCACTACACACACACACATATAGCTCAAGTGCCTCGATGCTTATTTTTTTCCCACACGATTCTCTCTCCTAGAATATATGCATATAAGCGGGCCTATGTTGTCAAGGACTCTCATCACTTGGTGATTCCTATCCCTCCTAAGATTATATATGCACATGAGGCTCCTTTAAGGACTCTCTACATTTGGTAGTGCCTATCTCTCTTGAGCTTTACAATATATGTATGAATGCATGGATGGGGATGCCCTTCACCTCTCTCTCCTGAGCTTTATATTACTTAGCCTGGCCTATATATATATACAAGGAAATGCATGACCTTTGCATGCAAATTCATATACAGGGCCTATCATCACAAATATTTTTAGATGCAATAATTTAATCATACGATAGAGATTGCACCATATTTCATACTTAGATATTTAGATTGAATTCAAGCTCATATATTATTCACATAGGTTGGTCACTCTGTCATTTATCACATAGGAATTAAACCGTTCCTCATTAACTTGTAGGAAATCAACATTTCTCATTATTTATACAAGAAGTAGGCATTCCTCATTAATTACACAGGAAATCACATTCCTCATTATTACACAAAAAATAAAGCATTCCTCTGCAATCACTTAGGAAATAAATGTATAAATTTGATAGAAATTGCAATTACTCAAGATTTCAAACTGAAAAACAAGAGACGCAATTCTACTCTACTGATCTACAAAATGGAAATCGCAATTTAGAACAACATGCATAGACGTGCAACAAGAAAAACCACAAGTACACATGATTTCTAGAGGAACCCGACTGGGAAAAACCCCTTAAGCCTCTTTGCATTAATTAGTTGAATAGAGAAACTATTACAATTGATTGCTCCAGCACTGAGCACAACCTACAAAACAATAATTGTTTTATTTGTTGAATGAGAAACTCTGGCCAAAATTTATCTAATTATCTGTTCCTCTAGCGTCATATTTCCTTTCACAAATCAGAGCAAACTCTAGCTCCTAAACAATAGGGAAGTCCCTATATCCTTGTGCAATTCCCAAGGAATTGATCTCCTGACTGCATGCAACAACTGTACACTCAACTTGTATACAAATCATGTTACACTGCCCTTGTCTCTTCCACTTCAAATGAGTAATTCAAATTCCATGCATGCATTAGTTATTTTTGGTTGATTGACCATTCAACTAATAGATCTATGAGTTGGACTATTGTCCCACTACTCAACTAACCTTTAACTGACTCTATCAATAGTTAGAGGTTAGTTAACTGAATACAACTGAAAATAACTAAACTAGATTGCTAAAATTTATTAATCAACACATGCACAATAGAACTGCAAGCCCCTAACTTAAATATACTAAGCTAACTGAATGACAAGAGCCATGTCACACTAGTTAACTACCTCCAATTTGTCCTACTAATGTGGAAATTTGATTTACTCAATTTGACTATGGCTAAAGTCAAATTGAGCCTTTCTTGTTACATTTTTCAACAATCAATATTCCATATTATTCATACAGGAAATGGAAATTCTCATTAATCATATAGGAACAACATTCCACTTTATTCACACAAGAAATAAACATTCCTAGGCATTAGCATAAGTATTTTAACAACACCATAAACATGTACATAATATTAAATGCATAAGAACTTAAGTAAGAACTTATCTTATAAGAGTAGTCTGGAAACTGAGATTGGGACTTCAACTCTCCACCCAACCTTAGATTGGCCTACATTGTAACCTTTCTTGCAGCCAATCACCCCCAAGCTAGATTTCAGAGCTTGAAGAAGACTACTAAAAGGAATTAACAAATGTTTCTATTTGAAAGAGTGAATCCAAAGGTCAATCCACCTCCACCAACCATATAATCAAGGGAATTCATAGACTACAGCATCTCCACCCTTAAGTTGAAACAGTGAATCCAAAGACCACACCATCTCTTCCCTTAAACAGCTTTGTCCCTCAACATTGAATTTTGTCGCCCCTAGGCCCTAGACCCTAAGATGTCAACTTCACCATCATGTGTCAGATAAAATTTCTTTCAACCTTGACCATCAACCTTAGCTTTGACCCTCGTGTGCATACATCAAGCCCGTCCGAGGCTCCAAGGTGACATCAGCCTGAGATGATGGCATGATGATGTCATTTCATCCATATGGCCTCTCAGGCTTGGGACCCACCGAAGTCTCGCTATGTGGTAAAATTTGAGTTTTTCATTATAAATAAATTTAGTGCTTTATAGGTCTTGGGACTCCATCAGATGGCTACCATGGTTCAAGACAACCAACAGCCCAGATTGAAACAAGGACCCCCCTCCCCATTACTAATGTCACAATGGGTGGGGGTCCTCAATTGAGGCTTCGCCCATCATGGTTCCACTCCATACCTTTACACATTATATGTGTGTTTGTGTGTCACTAAACACACACACACACATATAGCTCAATTGCATCATTGCTTAGTTATTATTACCACATGATTCTCTCTCCTGTCATATATACATATAAGCAGACCTTTGTCGAGGACTCTCAAAACTTGGTGATTCATATCCCTCCTAAGCTTATACATGTATACGAGCCTCCTCTAAGGACTCTCTACATTTGGTAGAGCCTATCTCTCCTAACCTTTACACTATATGTATGAATGCATGGACAGGGATGCCCTCGACACCTTGCCATATAGGCCTCTCTCTCTTGAGCTGTATATATATATATATATATATATATAATTTAAGATGGAGGAATTTAATCATATACAATAGAGATTCATCCATATTTCATACTTAGGTATTTAGATTGAATTCAATCTCATATATTATGCATATAAGTAGGTCACTTCTTCATTTATCACATAGAAATTAAACCATTCCTCATTAACTTGTAGGAAATCAACATTTCTCATTATGTATACAGGGTGTAGGCATTCCTTATTAATTACACAAGAAATCACATTCCTCATGATTAAATAGGAAATAAAATATTCCTCTTCAATCACTTAAGAAATAAACATTCCATATTATTCATACAATAAATGGAAATCCTCATTAATCATCTAGGAATAACATTCCATATTATTCACATAAGACATAAACATTTCTCAGCATTAACATATGTATTTGAACAACATATGTTAGGCCCCTATACTACTAGTGTAACCCCTTATTGTTATTAGTACAACCCCCTTATTATATTTTTGTACCCATGTAGTCCCCATATTGTTACTATTGTGCCCCATAGAAGCCCACTATTGTTATTATTGTGCCCTACATTATTATTGTTATGGTCGGCTCTGATTATATTTATGACCCCTTAGACTCCTATATATAGAAAGGAGGTCTTGTCATTTGTATCATCCAAGAATTGTTCATTTGTGTAATGTAAAGGAGGTTGCCCCCTCGAAAAGGCTTATTTCTAAGGCATTGATCTATCTTTTCTATCTTTTTGGTGAGCTGGTTTCATAACATTTGGTATCAGTGCTTTGGATTCTAGGGTTTTGCTGGTCCAAATAAGTCATCGTGGAATTTTCGCTATAAATTTTTTTTGCGATGTTTCAGAAGCGAGAAAAAAAACCCAATTGAGACGAAATTGCACTGAACCTCAAGTCCGAATTTCAGAGCTTTTTGCGCAATATTTGGGGAGATATGATGTGAGGAAGTTGGTCTTTTTGCAGACTCCTAAATTACATTCCAAACAGGTGACCTGGGGAAAATAGTCATAACTTTTGTTTTGAGCATCAGATTGAAATTTCGTAAGAAGTTACAGAAAGAGGACGAACTATAGTTTCCTGTATATTTTTTTTCAGATCCTAAGGTTGAAACAGTGACACGTGGCACTTCATAAAAGTTCACTTTTGAAAAGGTATATAATCAGGTCATCTTGGGAGATTGTGCATAACTCTATCTTGGAGAATCTAAATTCGATCAGACTGGTGGCATTGGAAAGAGGACGTAGAGGGGTACTGCAGGTCGCAATTTCAGAACTTAAAGATCCAAAAGTACAAAGTTACAGTCGTTTCAAGATCGAGCTCCTAAAATCAAGAAAAAGTGAGATGAGGAAGTTTGATGGCAAGGATCCAGTAAATTGGATACTACAAATGGAGAAATATTTTTATCTACATGGTGTACCACTATTACAAAAGGTATGTATTATATCTTCATCTTTAGAACAAGATCAATTTTTATGGTATAAAGGGCTTTGTTCTCGTAAACAACTTGTTACGTGGTCAATTTTCATGGAGGAAATTATAGAACATTATGAGAATACAAAGAGCAACACCTTCGTTAGAGAAACACCACAACAATTGGAAGAAAAAAGAGAAAAAGGGATTTGTTACAAAATGGAAAGCAAAATTATGGCAACAAGGAATTCTACCCCTCACAACTATAAGGATAGAAGTGTTGTTTCTCCTAGCCTTCCACAACCTATAAGGGTTACACCACAACAATTGGAAGAAAAAGAGCTTCGTTACAATTGTGATAGCAAATGCACTAAAGGTCATAAGTGTGCTGAGAAGAAATTATTTTACATAGAGTATGAAGAGGAGGAAGAAAAGGACCAAGAAACATCAAAAGAAGAGGATATACGCCAGGACCACCTCCGCCCTTAGATAACTACTCTTAATGACTCAAACCTAAAGCAGGAGTCCATAACTCACTAAGAACAAAAAGAACCCAAGCCAACAATACTTTGAGTGGCTCCACTCAAAACTAGGAATCCAGAGCTTACTAAAGTAATTTTTAGGTTTGAAAACCAATAAAATGAAGGCTCCAGGGACACTTCTTGACCAAGAATCCAAAGAGCATGGTCTCCACCCAAATCAGGAATATAGAGACATCTTCCCATCACCTGAGAGATGCCCAACCAACTCTTCCAGTGCTCAAGCAAATAATTATCCTCTTTTCTTCAATTGTTGAGGAAATTGTTTGTTATGCCCCTCTTATTGAATAGTCATGTGCTCAATATTTCTTCAAATAAATCTTTCCTTTTTCTTCTGCATCCTTCTTTGTTTTTTCGGCCTTCCAATCTATCGGTCCACTCCATTGTCACAACGTTATCCTGCTTCTCCCTTTGGGAAATCCCTTCTCGTTTTCTTCCATTACCATGATTGTAACCAAATAACCCTCATCATGGTCATGTATTCCCCCCATGGAAATTTTCCTCCCCCCTCATTCTTTATCCAGTGTTTTTGTGTTTGCTCTCTTCTGCGTGGTCCACAAGGTAAGGCAAAGGAGTCCCAGGATTTTCCTCCACTCAAGGAGCCCCATAGCCCACCTCCTTCCTTCAATACTTTCCATTAACACTCGTTAAATTCAAATTGATTAAAAAAAACATGGATATGATGGTCATTAAGCACTCAGCCGCCCATTCCCAATTCCCAGGCAATCTCCCTCCCTAAGCTCTGAAATCTATCCCAAACCTCAACCAGATAATTACAACAATATGATTATATTATTTACAATAGGGGTATAAATAAAAAGGGTTGTCACACTTTCCATGTGGCACTCTAGTTACCTTTTATATCTTTTTAAAATATATATATAACTTTCACATCCAAAGGTTGTTTTCAATGTTGTTATTTTTCTTAAGCAACCTATTTTTTCATCTTTTGAATTCATATTAGCTATATATTTTAATATGGCGAATCCATATGATATTGTTTACTAATAGTAATTATTTTTCTTAGGGATCCCAAATGGTGCATGTTCTAAGAAGTAAAAAATTGTATATGATTACCTTGGGGAAAAACCCCCTATTGATGCTAAAAATAAATCCAATAGGATAAGTATGGCGGAGCACATGGATTAATCAAAATGTTCATTTCCTTTTTTACAATTTCAAATTAAAGTAATTGATGACTCAAATGAAGCTTAAGTGAAGTTGAATAAAGTGTTTTTCCAACACAATGTGATTTGAGACCCACAAACTTGAAAACTAAATAATGTCTTTTTAAGTCCTAATGGTTTCCCCTGTAATGAAGGTTATTTATCTAAATTCAAAACACTTATATTTTTACTTTAAAATTGTAAAATTGATATCAAGAATGCTTGATGAATATATGTTATTATTTCTAGGCTTGTTACGGCATATTCTACATTTGTAGCTACCTTTCATGCCACTAGAGAAACTCTAAGGGCTTCAAACTCAAAACCCTCTCTTGAGTCTTTTTCTTATTCTCAAATTAGAGAGAAAGGAAAACTCTTGCATCTTGTAGTGGTCAACATTGTAGGTACATCTAGGAAAGCCTCATTGCCCCAATACAAAGATAATACCAAGCATACAAATGAACAAAAACATGAAAAAAGGGGGCCGGGGGGTGGGGGCAGGTGCAGGTGCAGGTGCGATGGGGGGTCGGGTTCCAAAACTTCTCATCCAACTTCTACTCCTAATGGTGACAAAGAAATAAAATCAAAAAGTAAAAAAATTGATATGCATTGAAAATTTTGTGGGTAAGATAGTTATCTAGAGTCTAAACATTTCAAAAAGATAGAGGCCTTAAAAGCACAACATCAATTTGTATTATTCTCCTTTAGCACTTTATCTTATGGACATGAACTTTATGCCTCTAGTTTCTCCTTCAATGCAACATATACTTCTTGTTTTGACGCGTAGCTTATCGGTTCTAAATCATTTTATCATATGACTAAGGATAAAGTCATTTTTCCCTTCTCTTAATGATTATACCACCAGAAAAATATTTTTTGGTTATGTAAATCTCTTAGTGTGATAAATTTAAAATAGTTGAGGTAGATAATGGTCATTTCAATGTTTTATTATGTTCTAATTATTTCTTATAACCCTCTCTCAATATATTAGATCACTCACTTACATGAAGGTAAAACACAAATTTTCACCTAACCAAGTTGTAATCAAGGGTTTGAAAACCATAATCATGTCACCATTATCGACGATATTATAAGGTTGTATAAATTTGACAAATTTGGGTCATCATCTTTTGCATCAATTTTTATTTCTTGTGATTATTTGAACAAACTTTGGCACGAACATTTTTCGTCATTTAAACTATCACTCATTGTAGCAACAATGTAATCAAATATTGTGACTGGTCTTCCTTCGTTTCTTGCAAATATGATGTTTGTGTCAGTTGTGTTCTCGGAAAACAACATTGGGTCAATATTTAAAAATGTTCCTATTGGCACACCTATCCCCCCCCAATGAATTGTTCAGAGTTATTTGTGTGGTTCACTTCCTTATTATTGTAGAAATTCCTTATAGATTCAAACTTCTAATTGTAATTTACTAAAACAATAGACTTGAATCTACTCTACCAATTGCGGAAACAATTAATGATTGTGAAATCACGAATCATACAAGAGAAAGAATTCAATCAACACATTACACAATGATTTCCTGGGGAAAGCCACAGTTAAAAACCCTTGCTATCTGTATATTGCATTAGTCAGAAAATATGAAAAGATTGCAATTATTTTCTCAAGCTCGAGTCACCTTTGCACTATCTCTATATGTCTCACAGCTTCCTAGACAAACCTAAGCCAATACTTAACCAACTTTTGGCTTGCCAAAGTCCCTATTTCCTTTCACCTTTTCCTTGGGAATCCCTATTAATTATGGAAATTCCTCAATATGAATTGCGCAAATCCTCATAGGCCTTCCTCTGACTACATGCACCACCTGTACAATTCAGATGATTATACAACTAATAGTACACTGCCTTTGAACTCCAATCTCAACTAGGTAACTCTCATATCTGACATGCATGAGTTATGAGTGAATCATCAGTTAATTGGTTGAACACATGAAGTAGCACCCCACTATATTGCCTCCTACTTGTTGCTCCATCAGTTGGAACTAGTTTAACTGACTTTAACTCAGTTAAACTAAATTAATCAATTACAATTCAAAATAAACTCAACCAGGGCTCCTATAATGTAGGAGACACTCTACATGATGCAAGTTAGACCCTCAACTCGAATTAATTGAGCCAACTAAGTCAAATTAACTCATTTAACTTGTACAAGTTGTCTTGTGATGTGGAATTAAAATTTTATTCCTAATTTAATTCAAGGACAAAATTAAATCAGGAATTTCTTGTTGCATTTTCAACAATTATTGTTTCTCTAGGTTCAAATACTTCTTAACTTTCATTGATGACTTCTCTAGATGCACTTGGTTTTTTCTTGAAATTTAAGAGTGAAGTTTTTGACATGTTTTTGACATACAAGGCCCTTGTAGAAAAACAATATGGATATCAATTGCAAAGGATAATAATAGATAATGGAGGTGAATATAGTAACAACAAATATACAAATTACTACAATGCACAAGGCATTCAAATGAAATATATTGTTCCATATAAACCACAACAAAATGGTGTTCCTAAGATAAAGAATCACACATTAAAGGAAATGGCAATTTGTATGATCCATTCCAACGTATTATGTCTTCTTTATTAGGTGGAAGCCATCAATTGTGCCAATTACATAGTAAATCACACTCCCACAAGGCCTTAAAAAATTTAACACCAAAATAAGCATGAATTATAAGTGAGCCAAATGTAAGCCACTTTTGTGTATTTGGTATTGAAGCATGGGATCACATGTTTTATGAGACAAGGAAAGCATTACAACTTATAGTGAGAAGTGCATTTTTTTTGGATATTCTGAAGATGTCAAAGATTATTTTCTTCTTCAACCTCATACCAATTAAACAATTATTAGAATAGATGTTAAATTTGATGAAAATGTTGTCACCTAATTGAACATTTATGTCATTTTTGACTTGCAAGAAATTTTTGGTGTTAGTGACATCTTTTGGTCCTATTTTGGTTTCTTTTTCATATGATAGAAATGAGGACGAAAAACCACCTTATCATTCTCATCTTCCTCCAAATGAATCCATTGAACATGAACCTACACCAACACCACAAATTCCCACATGGATCCATTCAACAAGAGAAGTAAATGATCTTGCTAGGGAGCCTATAAATCAACAACGTACATATTCATAGTTCCAACAAGCCTCTTCTCTTTTGGCTCAAGTTTTAGATATTCGCGATCCGTAAACATTTTCAAAATATTCTAACCATTCACGTAGGAACATAGAAATGAATTAAGAATATTTTTCTTCATGGAAAACGATACTTGGGATCTAGTGTACCTCTTCCAAAAGGAAGAAAAATTGTCAAATGTAGATGTGTGTAGAGATCTAAGTATGCCTCAAATCGAAGTGTTGAAATACATAAGATATGGTTAGTTTTCAATGAATTCTTTCAAGTCAAACGAATTAACTACAATGAAACCTTTAATTCCCCTATAGCCAAAATGAATTCCATCTACCTTTTTTATCCCTTATTATCTCACATAGATGGGAGGTCCATCAAATGGATGTTAAATTTTCCTTCTTATATGGGGATCTACAAAAAAAAATCTACATGGAAAAACCTCCTAGTTATGTTAAGAATAATTCTATCCTTATTTTTCACCTTAAGGAATCTTTATATGGTCTTAGGTAAGTTCCTCAAGCTTGGTATGCTAAAATCGATAGCTTTCTTCTTAACACCAACTTTTCTAGATATCATTTTGACCCTAATTTCTACACCAAGAAAGTAAGAAATCATGTCATAATCCTTGTTCCTTTTTTTTATTACCTTATCCTCACTAATAGTGACCCTAAACTTTTAACCCATGTGAAATCCAACCCTAGGAAGAAATTTGAAGTCCAAACTTCAAAGTTTGCATCATTCCATTGTTCACCAAGTATTGTAAACCAAGGAAAGAATTTATGATTCCCAATCTAAGTGTGCTTGTGACCTTCTTCAGTGCTTTCAAATGGAATATTGTAAACCAACCCCTTCTCCCTTTTGGTCTAGAGTCAAACTTTCTACCACCTATACTACACTAGAAATTATTGCCACCTTATACAGTTAATTAGTTTGTAGCATCTGCGTTTGATTCATGCCCATCTTGGTATTTGAATTCAAAATACTATTATTGCTCATTATATGAAAACACCTAATGAAATCCATTGAAAAGAAGTGGAAAGGATACTTTTCTATATCCCATGTACATTTCAGTTTGGGATACATTATAGTTTAGGGTACTACTTCATTGGTTGGTTTCACTAATTCTGATTATGCTAGTGAACATGATGATTGAAAGTCTACTACAAATTATGTTTTCAATCTTGGTTCTAGACCTATCACTTGGGCTTGTAATAAGAAATAAAGTTTCATTAAAATCTCATTCATGATCATGTTCTTGAAGTGCTCTTTTTCCCAACAGATGATCAATTTGTAGACATTTTCACGAAGTCTCTTATAAAATAAAATATTTTTTAACTTCAATCTCTGTTAGGAGTTCAAAAATTTGTCATCAAGGGTATATGTAGACACTTGAGGGTTAGTTAAGAACAAATTTGTCTTACAAGTTTTTAAGTAAAAATGCCTTTCTTTAATATGCGTTAGTATGCATTTGTAGTTATGCAATCAAACAATCATGATATGTTCTAGACATAAAGTGATCTAATGGCTCATATTCTCCATAGTACTAACAACTATTGATATGTTTCATATCGCCCAATTGGTCCATGATATTTATTTAAAGATTAGGATGGGTCATTTGATAATTGATTGTGAAACCCTCTTAGTACAAATTTTTCTTTTGCATTAATAAATTGGCTCAAGTGCCATGTTGGCTAGGGTTGTGGAATATTTCCTTCTTAGAGGGTTTTAACCACATAAAAGCTCTAGTATTGTGATATTTAATATTGGTGTGTGATTGGTTAATTAAGATGTTCATCCTATATCGAATACCCTATTTTGTTGAACATTTATCAACATTATTGTCTTTCCATGGCAAAAAAAAATCTATCACATTTCCAATTCATGTCATCCTCCATTGAAGCTTGTTGTGAAGCACCTCATTAGTTATTCATCATTCTTGAAAAGACATCCTTGTTCCTCCTATCCTATGTGCTAGTACATCGTCATAACCATCTCATTAATCATTGTGATTCAATCACAAATACTAGTAGAACATATGGACTCACCATGCAATTTTCCAAGTATGCCCGACACACCCTTCATTGTGCCATTGCTAATGGAACCTCAAGTCAGGTCCTTACAGTCTCTCTTGAATAAGAAAAAACCTATACTCAGCCAACTTTGATTCACTCCCAAACTCATTTAAAGAGCCATTGTCCCTAATAAATCATTGTTTGCAATCCAGTTACATCTCTACTTGGTCTAATTGCACCTCAACCCTACACAAGGCTCTAACCAATAATCATTCAAATACCCCAAAATCTATCCATTCTCATTTTTTTAATAACCACTTAATTCTACATGTCATTTTTAATATTTAATCCAACAAACCCCAAAATATGGAAAGCTACAACAATAAATTTTTCAAACATAACCCTAAAGTCTTCGCAATGCATATTGCTAACACACTTAACTACTCGGTGCCCCATGGCTTTTCATCATCTTCGACTTCCCATATCATCTATCCCATGTGAAAAAATGCAATACAAGAATGATCCTAGTAATTATGACACTATTATGGTTGGCTAATATATTTTCCTTAGCCTTAGACATTAACATTTATATATGGGAAAAAATAAAAAGGATGGGGCCAAAGGAAAAATAACATCTTGAAGAACTTAGCATACCAATTATCATATATTTACTTTGATTTATATCATAAAGGAGGCTAAGGGAAATGATATTGTTATTTTGTGGACCTTTGCAAGGTTTAACACAATCCCTTAATGCCTATTTTTTGATAGGCGTAAGGCTTCTAGTCTTGCACCCTCTTCTGTGTTCTTACTTATAATGACACTATATGAGATCATTATTGGCAAGGTGTGGATGAACACTAGTGATGCAAAGGAGTTCCATAGTACTATAGGAGTTAACAAGGTTGCTACTATCTCCTACATTCTTTGGATTTTATATTAATGAGCTAGATGAAATCATATCAAATTCATTAGGTGCCACGTATATATGTTTTCTTACCTTTTAGGGGCTCTACTATTATTCTCTTAATTCAAAATGGATTTATACCACATGTCCAACTTATCAAGGGGCCTCCCTAGATAACTTGAGATCTTAGCTTCCTTCGATGCCACTCGTCAACATCAATTCTCTAGGGAAAACAAACATCCTGGTATTTTATGACCTTAAAAGGGGGCCAAGAAACATTATTCTTGCTTACAAAGATTAAAGGGTTGAGGTAGTCTCTCTCTCTCTCTCTCTCTCTCTCTCTCTCTCTCTCTTATATATATATATATATCTATATATAATATATATATATATAATGGTGTCCTCTACAAACCACAATGTAGCTTGGATCTACAATAGAAGATACATTGAGGAAAGGATGTGCATGTCACTACCTTCGAAAAGAAATATTTTCAACGTTAATTTGAGGACATTTGATTGAAGATCCAAACTCTTTCACTCATTGGCCATGCTTGCCTCTTGTATGAGTGTGAGGTTTAGAGACCATACCTCCAACGAATAAATCGAAACAAGGTATAGAAATAGTTTTCCACAATGTTATCAAAACATCTTCATATCAATATATCAATGACTTGTGCTATCATTCTTGCAAAATTAGCACAATATCGCCCATTACTTTTGTGATATTTCATGTGGTAACAATGAAGTACAAAATTTGAAACAAATGGGAAACTCATAAAGTGGTCTTTTTAGATATCTAGAGCTTGTTCTCAAGTCCTCTATGGAGAAAATAGAGCATGTGATCAATTCATGTTGGTAGGCAACAACCTCTTTATTGCTTCACCTAATTGACCTTGATATTTGCAAAGCACCCAACATAGTGTTTTTTGTGTATGTCCCTAATCTCTCTAAGCTAAGAAATAAAGATATCAATATGAATATTTAGAAAACCCAACTTTGATCCACATGTTTGAAACCCTAGAGACCTACTTTCTTTCAAACTTAAATTCCATTTTAACTCATGTCTCTAATAGGTGTGGTGTTCCTTAACATGTCCTTGACTAGAGAACCATCCAAGGCATTAATACAATTCACAACTCCTCACTATAGAATCTCAACTATTTTAATAAATAACACCTCAAGATAATCTTAAGAATAGAAAATAAAACATCATAGACAATTTTTTCAATGTACCATACAATTTAAAATATTGAATGGTAGCGAAGTGGAATATAAAGGAACAAGATGAAGATGTTTATACAAACAAATTTCCAATCCTCATTAACAATGAACACATATTGAGCATAAAGAATTTAACGGTAATACAAAATGTATTTGAGCAAAGACACATATATATCCAAAATGATTTTAAAAATAATATAAAGTCAGGTTAGATACCAAAGTATTATTCATGAAGTCATATACATCCATCAAATCAATGAAGGTACATTTAAAACCAGGGAAATAATATCAAATTGTTGTATTTAAAACTTATTTATTTATATATAATATAATATATATATATATATATATATAAATATAATTGAGGCATCAATTACATAGACTAAAGATATTTGGGTATACAAAAGACGGTTTGCAAACTAATACAGATTGAAAAAAAAAAACAAATTTTAAAGACTAAAATAAATGCAATTCATTGTTGTTATTCATTAATACTAAAAAAAACTATAAGTCTCCATCTCTTAGTCTTGAGCTTCTCTTTCCTTTATACAAAATTTTATGTCGACTCTTAGAATTTCCAAAAATATCATGACTCATCTATAATTTAAGAGTCAAAACAGAAACTGTTACCAAACGTGCATGCATCACACTATTATTTTTTGATTACCTGACAACTGGTTTTGTTTGATCAATCCTTGAAATATTGAATTATATTTCTCCAATGACTAACCATTTTCCTCCAAATATGATGCAAGTTCTGATATTTTGAATATATTCTTACTTTATCCCATTCCTTTATCTTTTCCTCCATTCCTTGTGTGTGCTTTGTTGTACCCTTTGTAGCCTTAAATTGATGAATTTCTTCTTCGTCTACATTTTCTTTTGAAAATTGGCTTTTTCTTTCCAATACACAGAATCCGAATATCAAATCTGCCACTAACCCAAAATTTCATTTCTCCATCAATTATGCAGAATCCAGTGTGTCGAGTTCATCAATTGACGCACAAATTTCAGACTTTCCAACCTTTCTATCTCTGGATGGTTTTTTCTTGTTCCTTGATAGAATCGGAATATTTGAAAATTTTAGATTATGGGAAGTCCTTTAGTCTATGACTTTTTTAAAGATCCAGATACAAATGCTAAAAAAAAAATAAAAAAAAAAATTTGGATGCCAAAAAAATTATCTTAATGTCACAAAAAGGAATTAGAGGTTAGAATCATTTTTTATCGATGAACGAAAAAACACGTTCTTCGAATCTAATTAGTTGAATTCAAATTTTTTCTCCATTTAAGCTTTTGAGAGAAACCTTGAGGATCTGGAGGTCCTCCCTTTATCTAGATCTAGAAATCTTTTGTTGACCAAATATGGAACCTTTTGAAAATTGGACTTTCTCAAAAGACCAAAACCAAACTCGACAAGTCACCAAGTACATGTCATATGCCACATCAACTACCATACCACTTACCACATCACTAGCTACATCACTTTCCATGCGAACTCCACATCACTTACGATAAGTTCGAAATGTAAGTACCACAATTCAAAACTTTGTGACTCTTCTATTTATCCATCATATCTAAAAATTCAAAAATTTGAAACTTTCTGAGAGGAATTTGGATTCTCCACAGTGTTCATCTTTATATTGGTCGACGTTTCGAGTCTAGACCCAGACTCATCATCAGGACTGATCCACGGAGAAAAGAAAGAAAAGAGTTTTGATAAATAATGTAAAAGGATAAAAGACAGACTGACCGACTGTATCCCTGCTTATTGCTATTATTTTCATTTATTTATATTATTATATAAATCATTATCTGTCATTAATCATATTATTTAATGTTATTATATATTAATTAATCATTATTAATATTATTATTATTTATATTATTATTTATGTTGTTATTATATTATTATTATTAATTATTTGTTATTTATTATATTAATCTTATTAATATTAATATTATTAATTATTATTTATATTTTGAATCCAAATTTTAACTGGGCATATCTTCGGTGATCCGGTTTTGAACTGGGCATATTTGATCCTCGCATATTTGAACTTGGCATTCTACACCTTCGATGATCCTCGCATATCCTCGGTTATGAATTCGGCATATTTGATCCTAGCATATCTTCGGTGATCCGGTTCTAAACTCGACATATTTGATCCTCGCATATCTTTGGTGATCCGGTTCTAAAATCGGCATATTTGATCCTCGGATATTTGAACTCGGCATTCTATACCTTCGATGATCCTCGCATATCCTCGGTGATCCTCAGCGTTTTATATCTTGGGTCTAATGATGATCTTGGTCTCGGCTATGGTTCTAAACTCGACATTCAAATAATATATATACTTGATTAGGATCTCTTTGGTGATATTGGGTCTGTAGACGGCATATATATTTTCTGATCTTAGCATTCAGAACTATATCCTCACTCTGGTTCTGCACTCGGCATTTGAACTCGGTGACATATATAAACTCGATCCTGGCTCCGGTTATAAACAGTGTCAGGTGATATATAAACTCTCGCTCGGTTCGCTCGGTGAGTCTCGCTCGGTGCATTTGAACTTGACATTTGAACCCGGTGACATATATAAACTCGATCCCGGCTCCGGTTATAAACAGTCTCAGATCTCGCAATCCAAAGCTTGGAGATCTTGGCTCGCACATCAAGTTCGGATATCAGGTGCACACATTCCTTATCTTTTTCTTTTTTAATACATATTTGCTCATATAATTTCAAGTATGAATACTTCACCACAGTTACCAAAGATTACCAAGGGCAGACCTAGCACAGTTACTCTACAAGGCCTCTATGAGTATATAGAGACTTTAGAGAAACGCAGAGAAGAAAGAGAAGCCAAGTTACAAAAAGAGTTAGAAGCCGTGCTGGAAAACAAATTTGCATCTCTTGAAAACACTATCCAGAAACAAATAGAAAATAAAATAGAACTACTGGAGAATAAAATGGAGGCAATGGAGACTAGATTGCATATTATAGAAAAACAAAACCAAGATACTAACCAACCATATCAGCAAGGAGACGCTGATACCTTAGAGGGTCTTAAAATGAAAGACATGATTAAATAATTAGAAGAAAAATTTAATAGACGCCTCACCCTAAATAATGTGGTAGATAAGTTAAATATTAAACCAATTAAAGACGAAATGAAAAAATTAATAGAATTAGACCACGAATGTAACAAAAGGACCTTAAACCTTATAATCTTTGGTTTAAACGAGGAAGAAGATGAGGATACTTTAGCCTTAGTCCAGACAGAATTACATAATATATTACAAATTGAAACAGTGTGTCTCATAGAAGCAACAAGGTTGGGGAAATTAACCGAGAATAAAGGAAGATTAATCCGCATAAAGGTGAGCTCTACTGATCATAAGCACAACATACTTAGTAAAACCTCAAGTCTAAAAGGAACGGGAATATTCATAAATGAGGATCTCATCCCAGAAGATCAAGCAGAATTAAGAAAGGAGGTTCAAAAGGTAAAAGAAGCTAGAAAGGAAGGTAAATGGGCAATAATCAGAAACAGAAAAGCCTTTATTCGGGACAAAAACCAAAAAGATAGTAATCAATAGCAACTAAACATGCTCCGGATCCTTTCTTGGAACTGTCGAGGCTTCCCATGGAACAAAGGCCCCAAGCTAAGCTGGATCTCAAATGATGTTGATATTATTTTGCTTGTTGAAACTTGGGAGCACGAAGAATCTAAGGTCCCTAACATAGATGGCTTTACGCTATGGTCTACATGGAACAAGCGATCCTCCCGTAGAGGCATTGGGGGAATAGCTTGTTACATTAAGAAGAACATCTCCCCCTATGTTAGGCTTTATAAAAACGACCCTTACAACCAATTTAGTTGGATAGAGATCAGAGACATTAATAATAAAAAGTCCTACATAGCAATATATTACTTCCCCCCCATTAATTCTAACTTCTATAAGAAGAAGAATCTAGGTAAAACTAACCCTTACAATAGTTTAGAGAACGATATTTCTAGCCTAGGGAATGATGGTAATATCCTTTTAATAGGGGATTTCAATGCCCGAACTTCAAGCAACCAAGCTATTATTTTAAGCAATCATTCCAACCCTAATCCTATTTGGTTAGACGAAGACCCTACCCTGGCTAGTAGGTACAAAAGGAGCTCTGAAGACCTCGGGGAAAATTTGTTTGGGTTAGAGCTTATCAAGCTCTGTAGTGCTCAGGATCTCATAATTTGCAACGGTCTAAAAAAGTGGCCCAATTCCAGCAAGATGACCTGCATCCATGGACTTGGTAGCAGCGTGGTAGACTACGTTATCTCCGATCTTCCATTATACAACGAAATGATAAACTTTGACATCTTAAACGACCACGAGCCTGACTCCGATCATAGGCCTTTACTTATAACCCTCAATTTTGTCATGCATAGAGCTCCCATAGAAAACAATAATTACAACCAAAAGAACTTAATATTTGATAAAAATAAAAAAGACCTCTTTCTAAATGAATTAAAAACTAATTTGCCTCTTTTATCTAGTATAGATAACATAGAAGACCTATATCATAATTTTACTACAACCCTCTCTTATTCTATTAAAAAGTTCTCAATTGAAGTCTCAAATAATAAAAGAGATAGCAAAACCAATCCTTGGTATGACAAAGATTGTAAAAATGCGAGGAGAGCAATTAAGGAAGCTGTTGATGATTCTCTTAAAATGGACAAGATAAGAATATACAAAGCCCTAATTAAAAGGAAAAAGAGGCAGTACATTCGTCAAAGATAGGAGAATCTCTTACACCTCTCTAAGGTAGCTCCTAAGAAATTTTGGAGGCAGATTCTAACTAGGAAGACTAAGGATAATGATAAAATTGCTCTTCACGATTGGAATTCTTATCTTAAAAAGCTTTATGAATCTCCTAATGTCATGGATAATTTGGAAACCCTGCTCACAACGAAAGAAGTCTTCTCTTTAGAAGACATTAAGTTTGGGGTTAATTGCCTTGCGAATGGGAAAGCTAAGGACATTGAAGGTTACCAGGCAGAAATCTTAAAAATTGGGGGCCCTGTCCTCATCCCCCACATCCACAAGCTTTTCAATCAAGCTGTTAAGCAAGGGTTCCCTAAACCTTGGACTGAGAGCCTCATTATCCCTATTTTTAAAAGTGGAGATACAAATAACCCTTCTAATTATCGAACAATTATGATCAGCCCTCTCTTAGCCAAATTATATGGTAGTATTCTGGAAAAAAAGTTAAGCATATGGCTTGAAAGTGAAGGTAAGCGGGCTAAAGGCCAACTAGGTTTCAGAAAGCATCACTCAACAACAGACCACCTTGTTACGCTAAGGATCATTGCAAAGGAATGTCGTAATGATAAATCCAATTTATTTTGCTGCTTTGTAGACTTTAGAAAGGCTTTCGATATGGTTCCTAGATATAACCTTTGGAAGAGGTTAGAAGAGCTAAAGGTTCCTCTTGAGTTAAGAGCTGCTGCTATAAGGCTCTACGAGAATGTAATTGCCAAGCTAAAGAACAATGAGGGATGGTCAAAAGATATTAAGTGTAACATCGGAGTTAAACAAGGTTTCCCCCTCTCCCCTACTCTATTCGGCATTTACATCGATAAGCTCGAAGGTTATTTACAAGAAGCAGGATGTGGTGGCACAATCTTAGCTGGGATAGTCATTATCCTTCTTCTCTATGCTGACGATATTGTTCTTTTGCAAGGTGCCCTTCTGATCTTGATAAGCAACTCAAGCTTCTTAAGGATTTCTGCTCTACCATGGGTATGACTGTTAACACAGACAAAACAAAAGTTATGATTATCAAATCTAAGAAGGACACTTGCGCTAATTTTAAGTATGACAATAATAACTTGGAGGAAGTGTATTCTTACAAGTACCTAGGAATTGATATCCATCACAAGCTCAATTGGAACCATAGCATAAAGAAAAGGATCAATGGGGGATGGAAAGCTTATTTTGGTCTTGAAAATAATTGTAAAACAGCAAACCTCGTAATGCGGGATAAAAAGAAGTTCCTCTTTGAAACTTTAGTCACTCCTGTTATCTTATATGGCTGTGAAGTTTGGGGCTGCAACATCTCCAGAGAGTCATGGCGGAAGATTGAGCAAATCCAGAAGCGCTTTATAACTTATAACCTGAAAATTAAAAGTAATACACCATTTCCTATTCTCCTTATTGAAGCAGGTCTTTCTTCTATTGAGAGCCTAGCTATGCTCAGTTTTCTGATGTACAAGCACAAGCTCAATAACATAGAAAATCATAGACTTCCTAAGCTAGCTTTAAATTCCAGCCAAAATTACCTAAGACTTAACCGAGGATGGCATAAGGACACAAGGGCCTGGTTAAACTATTGGGAGATCAATGAGAACGATGCTTTGCAAAACATAAATA
>APFE030479052.1:42845-56365 GCA_000404065.3 Pinus taeda
TTAAACTATTGGGAGATCAATGAGAACGATGCTTTGCAAAACATAAATAACATTAAAGATATTATTACTTCTAAGTTCAAAGAAAAATTATGGTGTGAGAAAGATTTAGCGTCTAAAAGAAAATTAAGCTATTATAAAAAGGTCATCAACCCCACCCTTGAAGATCAAAAGTATCTCTCTATTCTAACTAGCTCAAAAAAGAAAATTAATATAGCAAAGATTAGAACGAATTCTCATGAGCTCCACAGTGAAACTGGCCGCTGGGTAGTTCCTAAAACGCCATGGATAGAAAGGATCTGCCATATTTGTGAGAATAGGAGCATCGAGGATGAAAACCACTTCCTCTTAGAGTGCCCTGCATACAACCACATTAGATCTCAATTTCACAACCTTTGTTACAATACTGACCTTCCTAGCCTTTTACAATGCAAAAATTATAGTGAACTCGGGAGGCTTCTCTCCAAGCTTTTTGAGCATAGGAATAAAATCTTAAATCAAAATAAATAATTTGTCTTTAGGTCCGATAGATCATTATTTGGTCTCAGCGGACGTTAACCATCATCATCATCATCATCATCATCATCATTATATTATTTTATGGTAAAATTATACTAAGAATATGTTAGTAATATTTTAATAAAATTAAAATAACAATATTAAAGGAACATATTAGATAAGATTAAAGATGAAATAGATGATGAAAAAAAAATGTATATGGGAAGAATAAAATAAAGTAAGAGAAGGGAAAGAAGTTAACCAATGACAACGGCATAGAACATAACTATAAATTGATATCTATATGGTATCTCCTTGTCTTTTGTATCTCCTTGTCCTTTGGTAACCTCGTTCGTGTTTCCTTACTTTATTCTTCCCCCCCACTCTTTTTCTCTTGGTATATTTCATCCTTAATCTAATTCCTTTCTTTAATTTTGTTATTTTAGATTCCTTAAAAATTAATTAATTTATTCTTAATCTAACTTTATTATAAAATTATATATTATATATATTTTTTGGTTTTATCGATATGACTCTATTTTAATAATTTTTTTATTTTTTTATTTATATATATATATATATGTATATATATATATATATATATATATATATAATATATATATATTTTTTAGTGGTGTTTTTTAAGAAATGGTTTACTTTCTCTTAATCAAATTAGAATTTTGGTTAGTGCCATTACATTCAAAGGCATCAATTCTTCCATAGTCCTCCAAAACTGCTCTGACTATTATCTTTTGATATTTAGAGATATGTTTTCCAGATTAACTATATGCTTATTATAACTTCTCCAAAAAACCTCATCGATCCTAATAAAACTACATAATATTGTAAAACTTAAACATTAAAAGAAAAGTTTTCATTGAAAGAAAACTACCCAAAACCTTCCTCATGAGTCTAATTGTATTCCTCTACGTGTGCATTGTCTACTTCCACTTGTTGGAGTGATTCTTTTGCCATGTTTTGTCCTTGTTCTTGTTGCGGAACCATACATTCATTGAGCAAGGGAGGGGTTGTACGGTAGCCTCCCCCCAACTTTATTTGTTGCTCAGTGTGCTCACTTAGACCAAAGGCCTCCTTCAGGACATTGAATAAAACCAACTCCACCTTAACTTCTGATTTATCCACTTTGAAGTCCAAGTTTTCCAACTTAGTCACAATTACATCAGAGGTTGCCTGAATATTTTCCACACCCTTTTTTAAATTTCCAAGCTGCCTTGTGACCAAATCAAAGTGGGAACAAGCTTCAGAGAGAATTTTCTCCCCAATAATGATAATTATCTCCTCAAATTCCTCTTTTAATGCATGCACCTGCTCATCCGAAGGATTATCAACGTCATTCCCTGAAGCGAAGGCCATACCTTCGACTCGATGAAATTTGATGGAGATCCACTACATGTGTAACTTTCTAAGCCAACTCTTTATATCCCAAATTGACTCCATATTGGCAGTAGGACGAGTGCATTCACATTTATCGCTACTGTAACGATCCCTCCCACGTTTATTTAATTTCACCATCCTGCTAGGGTAAACATGAAACAAAGAGATTACTATGACATCACCCAACCTCCAAGCTCCAATTAAAGAAGTGGGGCCTACAAACTTACCACAAACTAACAACTCACAACATCCCTCAGTTCTACAGGACACTCATGGGGCCAAAGGACCACACTGGGTGACTAACGATGATATGGAGCATATTTTCTCACAACTTAACCCCCAACCGAATGAATGCCAAGGTCTCCATGCGGCCTCCAACTGCATGCAAAACACCACCTAATTGCAGTTGTGACCCAACTTGCCCAGTTTAGAGGGTGCGGTCCTGAGTTTGAGCCACAATTCCAGGTCAACCTCCATACCACTTCCCAGAACATCTTGAGACTTTCCAGAATGATACATGACATGACAACAAGGCTAAACATTCAAATGCAAATCAAAAACTTGACCTAGACTGCCTAGAACACACTAGACATTTCGTCAAACACATGAAAAACATGTAAGCTATAGGTCATGAATGTATATTGAACCATAAATTGATAGTCCTCACCTGAGAATCACAGAGAAGGCTCTAAACCCTCTATAGCTAGCTACAATAACACTTTTTAGTCCATGCATTCATCAACCATTCATATATTCATCAAACATTTCAAGAGCCAAAGACAAAATACACGATATAACCAACATTTAACAAGCAAATAACCAACATATAAATCATGGAAACTCAACCATAATATCACCAACATAATCGCTACAAATATACATGAATCACAATAGAATAATAACATTTATTAATATATGAAAATACCAACCAAGTCAGGGACTTCCACATACCACCCCACCATAGATTGGGTTGAACTAAATGTATCTTTCAGCCTAACACCCTCATGCCATATTCCAAGCATGAATGTGAGATCTCATGGAATGAACTAAGACAAAACCAAACTAGGGCTTCTAGAGGCCAACTGCTTCGACCCTCAACCAACGATTTCACGTCACGATCGGACATCACTAACACCAACTAGATTAGTCTCTACCCATGTTTTCCAAGGCTTTGGGAACTAGTAACTCAACCCACAACTGTTAGGCCCATATACTACTAGTGTAACCCCTTATTGTTATTAGTACAACCCACTTATTATATTGATGTACCCACGTAGTGCCCATATTGTTACTATTGTACCCCATAGAAGCCCACTATTGTTATTATTGTTGTCCCTTACATTATTATTGTGTTGGCTTGATTATGTTATGCACCCCTTAGACCCATATAGTGAAAGAGTCTTTTCATTTGTATATCAAGAATTGTTCATTTACGTAATGTAAAGGAGGTTTCCCCCTCGAAGAGGCTGAATTCTAAGCCGTTGATCTATCTTTTCTATCTTTTCTTGAGCTGGTTCATAACATTTGGTATGAGAGCTTTGGATTCTAGGGTTTCGCTACTCCAAACAGGTCATCGTGGAATTTTCGCCATAACTTTTTTTCTGCGACATTTCAGAAGTTGAAAGCCAAACCCATTTGAGAAGACATCGCACTGAGGCTTGGGTCCGAATTTCAAATCTTTTCGTGCTATATTTGCGGAGATATGATCTGAGGAAGTTGGTCTTTTTGTAGACTCCTGAATTACATTCCAAACAGGTGACCCGGGGAAAATCGTCATAACTTTCTCTCTGAGCATCGGATTTAAATTTCATAAAACGTTACAAAAAGAGGACGGACTGTAGTTTCTTCTATATAGTTTTCAGAGCCATATGTCTAAACAGTGACTCGTGGCACGTCATACAAGTTCGCTCTACTGAACTAGTCTATAATCAGGTCACTGTGCGAGATTTGGCATAACTCTTCCCTCGAGAATCCAATTTGGATCAGAATAGTGGCATTGGAAAGAGGACACAGAGGGCTACTGTAGATCACAATTTCAAAACTTAAAGATATGAAAGTACAGAGTTGCAGTCGTTTCAAGATCGAGCTCCTAAAATCAAGAAAAAGCAAGATGAGGAAGTTTGATGGCAATGATCCGGTAAATTGGATACTTCAGATGGAGCAATATTTTGATCTACGTGGTGTACCACTGTTACAAAAGGTATGTATTGCATCTTCATATTTAGAACCAGATCAATTTTTATGGTATAAAGGGCTTTGTTCTCGTAAATAACTTGTTACGTGGTCAATTTTCACGGAGGAAATGATAGCACATTATGAGGATACAAAGAGCAACACCTTCTTTAGAGCAACACCACAACAATTGGAAATAGTAAAGGGGCTTTGTTGCATATTGGAGAGTAAAATTATGAAGGATACCCTTCACAACTATAACGATGGAAGTGTTGTTTCTCCTAGCCTTCCACAACCTACAAGGGTTACACCACAACAATTGGAAGAAAAAAGAGAAAAAGGGCTTTGTTACAATTGTGATAGCAAATGCAATAAAGGTCATAAGTGTGCTGAGACGAAACTATTTTACATAGAATATGAAGAGGAGGAAGAAAAGGATCAAGAAACATCAAAAGAAGAGGATATACGCCAGGACCCCACCCTAGAGAAAGAAGAAATGAATCAGAGCATATCTTGTAAAGCATTGGCAAGAATTACCACTCCTCAAACTCTCAAGATAGAAGGACATATCAAGAAGAAAAAGGTGCAAGAAGTGAAAGATTACATCGAGTATGAAGAAATGAATCTGACCATATCTTGTGATTGATTGGTTGAAATTACCACTCCTCAAACTCTCGAGATAGAAGGACATATCAAGAAGAAAAATGTTCAAGAAGTGAAAGATCACATCGAGTGTGAAGAAATTAATCTGACCATATCTTGTAAAGGATTGGAAGAAATTACCACTCATCAAACTCTAGAGATAGAAGGACATATCAAGAAGAAAAAGGTTCAAGCAGTGAAAGATCACATCGAGCATCAACAACAAGTTCTCCAACTTTTAAAGGATGACGCCACTTCGATGCAAAATCAAACGAAACAACAGGTAGATCAACATCATAGTGAAAAATGTTTTGATGTAGGTGATTGGGTATTTTTACTGCTACAACTCAAGAAATCTATTTATGAGAAGGAAATGTTGGCAATACTACATGCACTTAAAAAATGGCAACCTTCCCAAATGGGAAGACTCTTCAAGGATGAGGATGTGGAAGCATTGTTTTTTGCTATTTCTATTATCCAACCAGATTGGATAAACGAAGCAAGGGATGAATGGAAGAAGGATGAAGAAGTATGGCCACTTATTCAAAAGTTGCAAAAGATCCCAATTCAAACAATATTTCCAGAAATTGAAGAGGAAGGGAAAATCATATTGGAACCTGGAGCAGTCACAGAAACAAGAACCCGACAACTATGAAATCGATCAATCTCAGAGTATCTCATCAAGTGGAAGAACTTACCCGCTGAAGATTCTACACGGGAGGACAAGAATTTTATACAGAAGCATCAAGAACTACTCAAGCGTTGAAGACAACGCTTTTTGAAGGAGAGGGGCATGTTAGGCCCATATACTACTAGTGTAACCCCTTATTGTTATTAGTACAACCCACTTATTATATTGATGTACCCACGTAGTGCCCATATTGTTACTATTAGTACCCATAGAAGCCCACTATTGTTAATTATTGTGCCCTTACATTATTAATTGTTATGTCGGCTGATTATGTTATGACCCCTTAGAACTCATATATATAGAAAGGAGGTATTTTCATTTGTATCATCCAAGAATTGTTCATTTATGTAATGTAAAGGAGGTTGCCCCCTTGAAGAGGCTGAATTCTAAGGCGTTGATCTATCTTTTCTATCTTTTCTTGAGCTGGTTCATAACAACAGCCTTCCAGGGCTCTAGAGCATTTTTCCAACCCGACTCCCAAGACTAGTAACTCAACCCACCAAGGGCTCAAGAACATTTGTCCCAACCTAGGCTCCAGGACTAGTAGCTCAACCCAATTTGTTCTAGGGCTTGCAAAGTGTTTGTTCCAACCCACAACCATAAGGAATTATAAGCACCAATCAGAAGAAGAAAAAAAATAAAGAGTGGAGAAAAACCCACAATACCATGGTTATCTAGGAAATGGCAAGGCAAGGCTAAAACCACTATCAATCTAGGAAAATGTACATGCCAATGATAATACATAACCAGAAAATTGCGTGCATATACCATGCATTCATAAACCAACAAAGAAATCATACATGCAACCTATTACCTACAAAGCAATCCAGTTGTAGTCATTGATCCAATTGTTCCCTTGTGCTTTCCTACTTTCCTTTGCCTTCTTTCTCCAAGTTAATTGTATACCAAAGTGTTCCAAGAATACTCTAAGTGTGCAAGAGTATGAGATAATGAGAGAATGAAAGAGAGCTCCACTCAAAAGCTGTCAAAATCCATGAGTTGTTCTTCAAAAGCCTGTTTATCATTGAGGCTTCTATTTCTTCATTTTCCTTCATTTTTCCTTCAATTTCCCTCTCATGGAAATTTGTGTCTCTTTACCTTCAATTTCTCCTATTTTATTTTATTTCATAAATGAAATGAAAATTAATACCTCTTTTCCTTCGCCAATACCTTTGCCAATTTCCTTAGCCATAAATAAACCAGAAGTGAGACTCATTAGGATGTTTTTCCCACCATTCAACTTAGAATACATGTCCCATGACCTTGGTCTTATAACTTTTCCATGGAAAATCAACCAGGGGTTATTACAAACCCCTCTCACTTGGGGGAACACCGTCCTCGGTGTTCAACGACACTTACGACCAACAAATCGTTGAAAACAAAACATACTACCCATGGAGATTTATAACAAAATTCGTTGTAGTATTTATAATGACCAGTACTGAAAACATGAAAATCATATCGTGTACCAGAGCTTTATAACATAGCTCATTATAGTATTTACAATAAAAACCACACATATGCACATTTGCTTCAACAAGCGAATAATCACACTATCTATGGAGCTTTATAAATCCAATTCGATACAATATTTACAATAATATACACATACATACATATCTAAATTTTATCTACCCGAAAAATAAAATGATATGATTCCTGCATCAGCAATAAGGCAATCCAGAGGCTCACTCCTCCACCCTCAAAAGTAGTATCAGGATTCACCTCCTTCCTAGAAAGTCTAAAATCCACTGCCAAAGTCAACCTGCATCCAATGTCTAGCGCTACTGTTATCATTGGGTTGGAGCAGGTTGGGCTATGTCAACCTTCAACCCAGTGTAACTATTTCAAACCAAATTTTGGCTGGAAGTTAGCCCTCCTAATATGAGAGGACTCTCTCAATATACTTAAATTTTTTCCTATGATAAGATCAAAAATAAAAATGGCTAACTCTGTGTTTCGTATGATTTTGTAGGTGAAAGAGTGTGAGGAAAACCACCATTAGGCATGGAGTCAATTAAAAAAAATCAATTACAAACAACACTGTTTGTGGAAGCCGAGGCATTTTTGGTTTACTAATGTGAATATGGACAATTACAATAATCACAACAAAATTGAAGGAAGTTGGAGCAATATAACATTGAATTGCAAGTAATCAAATAAGCTATGAAAACTGATAAAAACATAGGAGCACGATAGGATGGAACTTAAACCAAAAATGAATCCCAGGTGAAAACAGAGTATTGCTGCAAACTGTATTTCCTATTAACTAAAAAATATACAAAATTCGTGTTCTGACATCATCGATCCATCCTTTCACAGAGTCGAAAATGTACCTATTTATAGAAAAAATATCTCTTTACATATCTTCCCACCTGGGACAAATTCAATTCATTGTTCTAGAGACATGTTCCTCATTTTCTTCTAACTAACAAAGTTTTCATAGGAATTTTCCGTTTTAACAACGTTTGAATACAAATAGGAGTCACAACTAAACAGAATTCATCCAACTGTTACAATAATTCAGGAAAAAAGTTGCAAATGTTTGTAATGTTGGCAGTGTATTTGTGCAAATTCAGAGCATCCGACCTTTTGAATTCTGATGTGTTGTTTTTGGGCCTTTAAATAAGCAATATTGTTTATCGTGTTGGTAGGCATGTTGTTTTTTGTTTGAAATGTGTTTGAAAGTGCCTTCATTGTCCTATGTGTCTCTATGTCCTCTTTTTTCTTCATTTTGTTTGATGACCATGCTACTGGATATATGCTGAAAAACACCTTCGTTGTCCCACTCAGCGGAAGCGAAATGCATATTTTATTTTTGTTGATCTGGGTTGTTGTTTTGGGCTTGTTGTTATCACAATCGCATTATAGGAGGGGGGCCAGTTACCAAATTCCATAGTGTTCACCGACTATTCGAACGCGAAACTTTAATAAAGCATGACACATAGAATATTGCATCCGAAACCAGGACTTTGCATATCACCATCGAGAAGGAAGAAGGAGTGTTAACACTGATTTATGGTGATTTCCTAATATGTTGGACTTGAAATTTCACACAACCATAAAACATAACTATTCGGGTTCATCACAATCGCAGGTCGAGAGGGAGTTCGACGGAGGATGGAGTTATGTCTGTGCGATCCCCGATTGTGATATCGCAATTGGTGGGGGAGGAATTATCGCAATAGGCGAGGGGAGACACATTGCAATCGGTGAGGAGGACGAAACTTTATGCGATATCACAATCGGCGGGGAGGATGTGCGATATTGGTGGAGGAGTGGTGATAGGACTTTGTGATATTGCAATCGCAAGTGGAGGAGGGATACGGGCATCTATTATATTGATTTATGTAAAATGCCAACATGTGGCCTGCGAGCCCAGTTTATTGCAGTGGGAGTGGTGCGGGGTTTATGCGATATCGCAATTGGCGAGGAGGACTTGCGATACCGCAATCGCAAGTAGAGGAGGGACACAGGTGGTTGTTTATTGCAAAAGGGAAGGGCCAATAGCGATATGTTTTGTGGGTCCCAACCCTTTAAAAAGGGTTGTGACATGTTTTTAAATGTTTTAAATTATTTCAAAGGGGAATCGGAAAACACAGCTAGATTTGGAATATTAAATGGATAAATGAGGCTAGAGTTGGGATATGGGTAACTGCGGCTAGAGTTGGAGTATTAATAATGAATGGAAATGGTTAGAGTTTAAAGAAAAATGATGAGTGAAAGAAATGGGTTTTAGAGAATTTCTCCAAAACAATTTAAACTAGACTTGTTCTTCCTCCTTAAATCTCAAAATGCAAAGCACAACAACCTCGTTTAGAAAAGCAACAAATATATGCAAAGAGCAGTGGTGAAAAACCTTATCTAAAATGACTATCAAACTAAAAATTATATCTAGGAGTTATCATGGATAACGATGGATCCAATGGTGATGTTGCACCCCTGTGGTGCAACAAAGAACCAATAGACTAGTTGCCTAACCATTGAGCTAATCCCGATTTGAAAACTGAAAAGCACACTGCAACCCAACTGGAAATCAACTACTACTACTGCAATATGATATCAAATTCTTGTACAAACTGAAACTGACAACTACAAAATATAACTTAATTCTAAAGGAAATGCTTGCTCAACAATCTTATTTATGTACTAATAACCCTACTCTAACATTTGAAAATCCACTTGCTTAATTCAAGCAATATGAAACCTCCAGTATAATCAGTCAAAGAGTTGATTCAACACTAGGGCTTCTTGATTGTGCTTGAACAAAATCAGTAGGGGATCATCTATGGGCAACTCAGAATAAAAAATAAATCCATCACTTGAGCTTATAAAATGAAAAAAAATCCACCTTCACTGATGACTGGAATAGATTTACCAAACGATCTTGATACTCATGAAAAATCACCTTTTCTTGATGAGTAACACCATAAGGACTGAATTTGTTCATAATTGATAGTCTTTTTTGTCCTATGTCTTTAATTCCAAAAACATCATCAAATAAAAGGACAATTATATATTTGTCTTCCATTCCATGTAAATCAACAAAACCATCCATGCATCCTTGAACATCTTCAAACATGACATCCATATTGTGTGTATCAAAACTAGTCTTTTGCTTATCAAACAAATCATATATAATCTTTGGTAGTTTTGCTTGAGGAATGTCATCTTGAGTCTGAACACTAACAACTTGTATACAAACAACTTTATGTAATTCATCCATGTCATTTTTATGATCCTCAAATAGAATAGGTAAAACATGTATATTCAGCTCTTCATGTAACTCAGGTTTACCTAAAAGTGGACTTTCATGCACTTTAACCGGGACAACATCATTATGATCTTCAACAGAAAAAAGTTCCTGTCTAAGTAGACAAATCTCATCACATGTTACCTCTTTGTTTAGAATCTTCATGCATGTATTTTCAACAACCCGATCTTGAGGAGTTTCTTCTTGACATAAAATCTCAGAAAAGGACTCATACCTTTGACTGCATATAGATTGACAAGGTTGCAAATCTTCATGGATTTCATGTAATATGACTTGACTGTCAAATTGTTGATCCATTTCATCTTCAACTAAAGAAGAGACATATGCTTGTTGGAAAACTTCTTGATCATTGTGACAACTAGCTTGAGAAGAAAATTCATAAAGTGCCTCTAACATCTCCTAATTGTTCATACATTCTACATCGTCATTAATTTTTGAGATATTGAATAAGACCTTTCCAGAAACTACAACAATATTGAAATAGTGATGATGAAGGATGAGACTTCCCATAATGTCCAAAAGTTATTCTATGGAAATATTTAAGATAACATAAGATTCCTGATGGAAACCCTTTATACCATATTCTAGCTTTCTCTTTAAGGGTAGCCATAAATATCTTCATCAAACAATCCTTGGGAAAATAAACCCTCAGTCTACATACATGTAAATGGAATTTAACCAAATGTAGACTAGCATCATCTTTATTTTCATCTTTGAACATGGGAAGATGGGTTGACCAATCAACACAAGGCATAGGATTTGGAAAACCATAGATATGAGATTGATCCATAGGAGCATACCTCACATTTCTTCTTACAATAGAACTCATCCTGGAAATTCTTCAAGCTACTGATCTATAAGCAGTGGAGTCACCATGAAGCTTCGATCTTCTAGATCTTTTGAGATTGGAGTTTCCAGGGTAATATCACAACCTTCAGAAAACTCTAATTTCCTGTTACCCTCAGGAATCAGAATGAAGATACTCAAAGAGAATCCGGGAAAAGGAGCTTTTCAGCTCCCGGTAGACGCACCAAAATGTGATTATTGGGCTGGAGTAGGTTGGGCTATGTCAACCTTCAACCCAGTGTAACTATTTCAAACCAACTTTTGACTCGAAGTTAGCCCTTCCAATCTAAGAGGGCTATCTCAATATACTTAAAATTTTGCCTATGATAAGATAAAAAATAGAGATGGTTAACTCTGTGTTTCGTGTGATTTTTCAGGTGAAAGAGTGTGAGGACAACAACCATTGGGCATGGAGTGATCCAGGTGGATGTTGGTGGCCACCCACCTATCCCATTTGGACCCCCACAACTGTCTCTTTCAATTTTTCAGTTTCCTTAATTATAGCACAATTTACTATTTTTAGCAGTTTTTAGGGTCCTGAACTTCCGGAGCCGTTTTGAGGCCCTAAACGATGTTTTTTTGGAAATCTGGGGCAACATGCATCCATGGATGATGTTGCCTCCCAAAGTGGTAGTGCTCGGATAGATATTTCTAACGAGCTATTGTACACGTCAAACAGAGATTGTATGCCAAAGTTACGACCCCGGGAAATTGATGTACCAATTTACCCAAAACGGGGCCCACAGTTTGGTGTTTCGTCTTCTAGGGTTAGGTTTTGGAATGTGAAGGGTTTTCCATTGTTTCTCAATATTAAATAGGCCTTCGAGCCTCAACAGTTCAGAGGCATGTAGCCACACATCTCTTCTCAGAGATAAGCTACCATCGCCCTAGCTAGTTTATTTCCATTTTTGGTTGTAAGCATATTTCAGTATTTCCATTAATGAAATGAAGTATTATTTCCGCTGCATCTTTGTGTATATGGTTATCTCTGTAATTTGTTGCGTTCCTGTTTAAATCCGGATCAGTGGTATCAGAGCCTAGCGCCACTATTGCCACTGCCAAGATCCAAAAGAATGAACTTGAAGACCCAGAGGAGGGGGAGCGCCTTTTCCACTCACAAATGTGGGTGAAGGGTTCACCACTACAATTCATTGTTGACAGTGGGAGCCAAAAGAACCTTATTTTAGCAGAGGTCGTGAAGCGGTTGGGCCTAGCGACTACACCACACCCGCAACCATACAGTATCAGGTGGCTTCATGAATGACGAGATCTCAAAGTTCGCAAGCAGTGCTGCCTTCCCTACAGCATCAAGCCCTTCATAGACGAGGCATTGTGTGATGTTACACCTCTGGATGTTTATGATGTACTATTAGGCCATCCATACTTGTGGAGGCGACATGCTGTGTATGAGTCAAGGCCTCGCACTGTCATTATTTCTTTGGATGATTCATTATACAGGATACCGGAGGTAGCCCCACCTACTGCCACGTCTTTGATCACTACTAAGAAAGGCAGCAAGCTCATCTCCTAGACCAGGAAATTCATCTATTTGGTTCAATCCCAAAGTAAGGGGAAGATCGTTGCTACATCCATGACCCCCACAAAGGGTTCCTCCACACAGCAGCAGCAGCAAAGGGATACAGTCATGACAGAACACAGGAACAACTTCTCCTCACCCACAGGGGTACCACACAAGTTTCAGGTGGGCAACAAAGTCTGGTTGCATCGACAGAACGAACACCTTACCAGAACCCATCAGAAGCTCAAACCATTCCGAAAAGGTCCTTACTGCAGTACCAAGGCTATGGGGAACAATGCTTTGGAGCACATCATTCCTCCATTCCTTCTCTTGCACCAAGTGTTCAATGTGGAACGTTGTCGACCATGCTTCCCACAATTGCTGGACACCTCAGAGATTGCAGGACAAGTTCAACAGATGGAGGAACTCAATGCAATGGGGACCATTGCTTCCTAAGGGGAGAGGAATGGTCCAGGTGGATGTTGGTGGCCACACACCTATCCCATTTGGACCCCCACAACTGTCTCTTTCAATTTTTCAGCTTCCTTAATTATGGCACAGTTTACTATTTTTAGCAGTTTTTCGGGTCCTGAACTTCTGGAGCCGTTTTGAGGCCCTAAACGATGTTTTTTTGGGAAATCTAGGGCAACATGGGGCCATGGACCGATGTTGCCTCCCAAAGTGGTAGTGCTTGGATGGATCTTTCTAACGAGCTATTGTACACGTCAAACAGAGATTGTATGCCAAAGTTATGACCCTGGGAAATCGATGTACCAATTTACCCAAAACAGGGCCCACAATTTGGTGTTTCATCTTCTAGGGTTAGGTTTTGGAATGTGAAGGGTTTTCCATTGTTTCTCAATAATAAATAGGCCTTCGAGCCTCATTTTAACATAGTTCGGAACAGTTCAGAGGCATGTAGCCACACATCTCTTCTCAGAGATAAGCTACCATCGCCCTAGCTGGTTTATTTCCATTTCTGGTTG
>APFE030479052.1:56375-72427 GCA_000404065.3 Pinus taeda
TTCCATTGTTTCTCAACAATAAATAGGCCTTCGAGCCTCATTGTAACACAGTTCGGAACAGTTCAGAAGCATGTAGCCACACATCTCTTCTCAGAGATAAGCTACCATCGCCCTAGCTGGTTTATTTCCATTTCTGGTTGTAAGCATATTTCAGTATTTTCCATTAATGAAATGAAGTATTATTTCCGCTGCATCTTTGTATATATGGTTGTCTCTGTAATTTGTTGCGTTCCTATTTAAATCCGGATCATGGAGTCAATTAAAAAAATCAATTACAAACAACATTGTTTGTGGAAGCTGAGGCATTTTTGGTTTACTAATGTGAATATGGAAAATTATAGTAATCACAACAAAATTGAAGGAAGTTGGAGCAATATAACATTGAATTCCAAGTAATCAAATAAGCTATTAAAACCAATAATAACATAGGAGCACGATAGGATGGAACTGAAACTTAAATTGAATCTCAGGTGAAAACATAATATTGCTGCAAACTGTATTTCCTATTAACCGAAAAATATAAAAAAAGTGGTGTTCTCACATCATCGATCCTGTTAGGGTCTTATAATAATAGGATTCATAATTTTGAATTTCCTATGATTAGTCTTGTAGTATTGTACATACTTTTGCTTTCTGCAAAATGTTTTCCCATATTAAAATTAAAAAATGTAAAGAGGGTATGTCCTAAAAGAATAATCAAAGGACAAAAAGAAAGAAAAAGATCAAAAAAGTAGAAAATATGAACTCCAAAAAAGAGATAAAAACAGATTATGAAAGTGTGCGAATTCAAATGCCACTACTTTTTACTTTACCTTGCAAAATAAGATTGTGTGCAGCTTGTCAAAAATGCCACAATCCATGATGGTCAAATAGTTTAATCTTGATTCATTCATGCTTTAAATTTCACGATTGATAGATAGAGAATAAAGATCTAGCCAAACTGTTTAATCTTGACAGATCAGTAGCTAGGTAGAGAATAAAAATGAGCTCAACAGTTTAATTTGAGCCATTGGAAGTTATAAGGTTAGAATTAGTTAGTTTGCTTATCAAAAGAAAAAGAAATAAAGGGTCAGCAAGCTCAAATCTACCCAATGAATGAAGAGAAAATGTTAGGGTAAATAAAGGGTAGGTGGAAGAAGTTTTGCAAGTGCACAAGGTTGCTAAGTAAAAAACACATTCATCATGCTTAATCCTATGTTTCATGTGCAGGAGGAATTGTGAAAAAGAAATGACATCCACTAAAGCTTATTTACTAATTTCCCCTCATTTCACTATCCCCCACATACTTACTTTATTAATTTCCCCTCCTTATCCTTTCATTACTTGTAAAAACCCTTTCCCTTCATTTTGACCTTTGATCCCTATGTTTCACACATTTCCCTAGACATTACCCTTCAAAAAACTATTCCCCCTTCCCAAAACCCCTTTTCCCTAGTGTGAAACACATTCCCATCAATAATACTTCCCCCACCTTATTAATTTCCCTTTTCCCCTTAAAAACCCACAAAACCCTTTATCCTAAGTTCTTTCCTAATATCTCGGTTTATAAAACCCCCTAGGTTATAATTTCCCGACACCATTTTAACCCACCAAGCCTTGGTGTATAGTTAAAAACCCCTGCCATATAACCCATGGTCCCACCTTTATTTACCTGCTGCTTATCTTAAAAAACCATCATTATCTATTAAATAATTACAATTCATTGTAATTAAATCCCGACCCCCGCCAAATCACATCCTGACTCCATCCGTGCAACTTCATTGCGCGATATCCCTCCGATCTCCCACCCCCAAATCCAACGACGCACAACCATATCGCGCAGATTCATCATTCGACAGTTAACGGCCCGAGAGCACGCGAGATTCGCGGTTTTGGCCGAGCGCTGTTTGGCTACGTTTTGACACCAGGTTACATCGCGTGCTCGCAAAAAATACCACCCTCCATCCAAAAGCGGTGCGATATCGCCGAAAACCACCTCCCCACCTAAACCAAAACTGCCCATTATTCATTCAATAAATATCACGCCAAAATCTAACCATTATTGGTTAAAAGGCCGAAAAAGCCCCAATTTGCTCTTTTCGCTCGTTTTTGTTGCAAACCTTTGTTAATCGATTCAAACTCCCCGAACCTCTGCACAACCAATTTGACCACCTTTTACCACTCGAAGACGCTGCAGACACCAAATTGACAATTGAAGCCTCAGAAGCCTCTGCTGCCACCACAAAACCCCATTTGCGCACCAAACTGCCAATTTCCAGGTATTCTTGGAAGAACCAAAACGACCCTATAAATTTGAATTATGCACAGTAATAATTGAATGGTTAATTAATTAAATTAATTGGGAAACCTTCCTAAACTGAAAAAAGACTTGTTGTGCATCCAAACCCATTTTTACAGATTGTAATTACCCTCCCCACTATTCCAGAGCTCTTGACCTCACTCCTAAAGCCATGAAAAGACTAATTCAGTTGAATATACCAAATTATGGCTTCCCAAACCTCCCTGGATGTAAGACCTCTGCAAACCCCTCACCTAGACATTGACCACCTTCCATTAGCCGACAGAGAATGTCAAATCAAGGACATTGCTTCCCCTACCTACTTACTGAAACTCCACTCTTGGAGTAAAGACAAGTTTTTGAACCAGAATGATGACATTCACCTTTGGGAGTCAAATTTTCCCAAGTACTTGTTCCTACAGGTACACCCATTCCCAGAAATCATCCATTTCTGCCAAGCATGCTATATTCCAAATCAAAGAGCCATAGTCACCCATGATCAACAGGTTTCATTCACCATTACAACAGAATCTATAAATCAAATGCTGCAAATCCATTCAAGTCCAAATGAGATCCCACTTCCCATTGAAGGCTTACTTGAACTCTACACCAAGCTAGACATTCCTAAGAAAGCTTATATCATTCAAACTTTCATCATTAAAGAGTCTCACACTCGAACATATAGTCCTCCATATGTTACCACCATTTTATCTGAGAGAGGCAAACAAATTATTACCATGCTCTCTTGCATTCTAGGGTACACCACAGATGAACATGTGGATGAGGTTGTCCTTGCCTTCCTTTCTATGTTTTGCCTAGACAAGCCTCCTGCTACAATTTACAACTATGCTCAATTCTTGGCAGATATTATCCATGAACAACTTATCAAATTGCCAAATGAGAGAGTATTCAAATACTCATATGTATTCTTTCACATGTTCCTGTACTTTCTGTCAGATAAGTTTCCTGTCAACATCCAAAAGTTAGACACCAAGGGAAATCCAAGATCTGTCATCTTTTGGACACCATTGATCCAAATGTATTCCACTGTATTTACTTACAAAGACTTAATTGATTCATTTGTTCATCCGATTATAAACATGCTAACCAATAGCTATCAGCCTAGGATCAGTCAGGAGATTAAAAGAGTTTTACAGCAAAGAATAGTATAGTAGGAGACTGGTATCTATACCAGGACCATACAAAAATCAGAATATATGGATGCCAACTTACTCCCTACAAATTGCTCAAATACCTCCCCATGAGGATATTTGCATTAGAGTATTTCAGACAAATCATAAACTCTAATGAGGTTAATTTCCTATCATCCAAGAAGAAGACTCAATTTAAAATGAAAAATCAATTGGGCCCCTTTATTTGTAATAATAGGGAAGCTAGACCAGAGGCAGATAAACTCTTACAGGAGATGAACTTCAAGAGTAGTTTTATGTGGCAATATGACCCTCATGGAGTCATAAATAAACTAAGGCTCAAATTTAAATTGAGTCCTTTCATACATGATCCTAGGCTAGACATTGAGAGATTTGCCAACCAGTCAGAATGGTTGGAAAACACTTTGATAGATGTGGAGAACAATGTAGTAGTTGTGGAGAATACTTTGATAGATGTGGAAAAGCATATTGATACTAGTTCCTTTCTATAGGTTCCAGTCCTAGAAGAACAGATGAATATTCCTCCTATTTTGCAGAATCCAGCCAATGAAGACAGAAATGAAAAAAGAACCAGGGAAGAAGGTTCTAGCTCAACAATGGACACTACAGATGAAATATTTGAGATCAGTTATAGGAAAAGGCCCAAGATTAATCCTGTAATTGAACTAGAAGACACCATTGGAACAATGGAAATCACTGACACTGACACAATGGTTGGAAGGAGTAAAGGCCCAACAACTTCAGGTGAAACTCACCAACCTTCTACTTCAAACACTCAACTTATTGAGAAACAACTTAGCATTGAAGTCTCTTCATCCACAAGGCCTATGGATAAAGAGAAATATATAAAATAAAAATACAAGGAAATTAAGTTGAGGAATGAGACATTGAAGGCCAAGACTAATTCCCAGTACTTCAAACATAAACCTGCAAATCAAAATAGATTAATGTCAGCCTTTGACACTAAAACGGGTAAAATGCAAATGAAATTCATGCAGCCTATAGTCCAGTAGCCCAGATCATCAACGGACCACAAGAAAACAAATTTTTAGGTTTTGGGTAGGGATATTCACCCCATAGACCAAATTGAGTTCCATAAACATGCAAGTGAGATGATTTACTCCATAATGACAAATAAAGCTATGACTGTGCACAAACTCCAAAGCTCACTAGATAATCATAGCCCAGTATAAGCTAGAAAAGGCATCCTCACGGGCCAAGGATAACATAATCAAGTCACTGGAAGACTTGGTGGTTGAGCTTGCATATAGTCCCATTGATGTCAAAGCTGCAGAGAAATTGATAAAGAAGAAAAATGAGGATATTGTTGATCTGAAAATGAAACTACTTGTATTTGATGTTCAAGGTATTCATTTCCATAAAATTATATGTGCAAATTGTCTTACATGTCTTGCAATTGAAACAAAGTGTTTTTGGTAAATTTCTGAGTCTTATGTGTGAAGGAGTGTTATTTCCTTTTACTATTTAGCGTATCAAATCTGAAAAACATAGCAAGATAAAATCACATAATATAACACAGTAGCTGATGAGGCAGTTCACCTTTCCTGGGCTACACCTGTCGAGTCCAAGGCCCCCCAAATGGGCATGTCCTTGCTCTTATTAGATACTAAAATTGGTTATACCGTGATAAGAAAGCCTAAACAGGAAAAATAAGCTGTGGAAATGAGTTCATAACACAGAAAATAGTAAATATTGGCTTTTGTTTCACCTCCAATGGTTAACCATAGCCCAATACAACTCCAACACTCCCTAGGCCTTGATGGCTCTCCAAGTTTATTTGTTGAAAATGTACCTTAAGATCAACTTTGTTGGCTCTGAAACCTATACCATTGGCTCTAGAATGCTCAAAATACCCAAAATAAAATAAAAAATTGCTCCAAAAGGTTCTCCCTAGTGAAAGTTATGACCAACTGAAGTTTTTCCCAAGTTGGCCTATGAAAACTCAACTAAACTTGGAGTACTTGCAGTTAACCTAGCTAATTTTGGCAAAAGCACCTAAAATGGTGGACTCCTCTCTAGTTTTGGCTGCATGGTTTGGGTGGTAGTAAATGTTAGGGGGGTAGTGGTCACATGGACCGACTACCCCACCGCCGGCGGAATCGTGGAGCCAACGATCTAAAGATCGTGGCATATAATGGCTAGCGTAACCTCCACTAGTTCCATGTGATAGACTCTGCATATACTTAACCGTTTGGAGTTTGTGTTTATCCATCAACTTAGTCCTTTGGTTCTGCGTTAGGATTCTATTATAAGGAGGTTGGCCCCCTTTATCGCCGCCCGCACCATATTCAAAATTCAAATACATGTAAGCTCCATAGTATGTTAAGAACTACTATGTGGGTGAGCCGGTTGGGCCTGTGGGTTGGCAGCCACTTGACCCAGGGTCGAATCCTTCCAGCTCCATAAACTTTTTCCATTGAAAAATCTGCAGTCTTGGGGCCACGTGGCATCCATTAATTGGCCACTGAAATCCATAATATATCCACTGTGAAATCCGGGGTTGACAAATGCCAATCTGTGATTGGAAGAAGAAGGAATATTCCATGGAATATTTTGTGGAATATTCTTTTTAAATTTTTTTTTGTTAATCCAAGTCAACACAAGTCAAACTAGACTTTTGCATGAAATTGTGAATTTTCAAACTTGAATAACTTTCACATACAGTGTCGGATTTGAGTGTCGTTGGCGGATATAGGATCATTTCGACGAGGCCTATCTTATCATTCTAGTTTCAACCAATTCTGAGCAATTCAAAATTTGAGCATTTTTTCCACTTAGGACATGATCACCTGATCACACCTCCCAAATGGGAAGCTTTTGGACCCCAAAAGCTCTCTGATTACCGAAAATGAAGACGAGGAGACTGATTCTCCACTCTTCCAACCTTGAATAATTGAAATCTTCCCGACTTCATCAAACTAAGCTTCTCATAAAAAGATAATTTTTCCCTTGAATTCATTGACCGACCGTTGCTAAAATTGACTGAGTCATGATGCAAATTTTTGAAATTTGCAGAACAACAACTATATTTTGCAGAATGCATATTGTTTCTACAATGGTCAAACTTCAAATAAGACTTAAAATAAAGTTCACCTTGCCAACTGTTCACATGGCAAATTTTTGCTAAATGAGCCCTGTACTTGTGCCAAATCCGGACCAAGTTTTCTCACCATACCAATCTACCATTCTGAAACCAACATTGACCCATGCTAAATTGTGTGCCCTCTTTGCTTGCATGCCTTTCCTTCTCATGGAATTTTGCACTTCTTTGCACCGACACTTCGTTCTCTGCACCGATCGACACCAAAGGTATCTTGTGCAACCTTTTATCATCTTCTTTCAAAGACGAACTACTATCAGACTCAAACATATCATCATTTATATCAGCAATAATATGAAAAGGAAATTGTACAAAATCTTGTTGTTTAACCATCAACAAAGTTAGATTTTGACTTGCATTAACTAGCCTTTTCAATTGCCCTACATGGACTAAAGAAGATTCTAGCTTCTTTTGATGTGCTCTCACAATGTACTCTTTTCCATCCTTGAACAAGTGATACTTATTTCTCATGGCAATGGAAGATTTCCTTTTTTTCAAATAAATATGGACTACCCAACACAACACCTGTAATGTCAAGTGGTACTACATCCAGTTCAACCCAATCAACATAATGAGCTGTTATGGCGAAGCGCAAGATGCACTTCTTTGAGACTTGTATATTTGCATCCTTGCATATCCACCCAAGTGGATAAGGCTTTGAATGTGGAGTTGCCTCAAGTTTCAGTTGTTTGACGAAGTCTTCTGAGATGAGATTAGCTTGAGACCCACTATCAAAAAGTGTGTCTATCTTTGTGTGGTTTGAGATTATCCTCACATGAAATATCTCTAACCTCCTCTTTTCATTTTGAGTTTCTTTTTGATAGTTTAATGTGCTAGAACTGGGATTTGTTTCTTGTACAACTTCTTTCCCCTTTATGTTCTTTAATACCATGGCGATACTTTTTGTCTCATCACCTAATTCAGACCCTAAGTCCTGTTCAACACTTGCTACAGTTTTTCCCTTTTCTTTGGTTTTGTCTTTGGTTTTATATTTCTCTGGTTTCAGCTCCGGATGAAGCTTCCAACAGTGGTCTTCATCGTGGCTTGTTTTTGAACAGTTCTTGCAAAATATTTTCCCTTTTTCCTTTCTAGAGTTTGCAATCATTTTTCTTCCTTTGACTTTAAAATCACTATCCTCATTTCCATCAAAAGTGTTTTTCCCTCTAGTCTCTAAATGCGTAGCTTGTACACAAACTTAGTCTAGACTAGTAGGATTGAACATAAGGATAGTATGTACAAGGTAATTATGTAAACCACCTATATATTTCAGCAAAGTATCTTGACTTTGTAAGTCTACTCCTAACAACAGTGCTCTTCTCCTAAACCCTTGAGTGTATTCTTGAATACTTTTTCCTTTAAGTTGTCTAAACCTTTGCCAATTCATTATAGCCTTTTGTAAATGAGCAAGAGGATAAAATTGCTTCTTAATTGCGGAAATAAATTCAGCCCATGATAAAATAATCTTACCATGTTTTCAAATTTCATCCTCGGTCTTGGCTTCCCACCATACCAATGTTGCTACTTCCATCCTTAATGAGGCTAACTGAATATTGGTGTTGTCATCCTGTAAGTTCTGTATCCTTAAATAAACTTCCAACTGTCTTATCCAGTTGTCAAGTTTCTCTGCATTTACTTCACCGTTAAACATGGGTAATTCAAATTTAACATCTAGCTTTAAAAATGGACTTTTTCCAGAAGATTTAAGCTTATCAGGTTGATTTACCAAGGTAGAGGATGACGATGTAGAGGAAGAGGATGATGATGGAGATGGTGGATCACCATATCCTCCATGTCCTTTCTTTGAATTATCATCACCTTTCTTTCCTCCTGAAGATCCCTCTCCTTCTTTATGATGTTTAGACCCTTCTCTAACCAACCTATCATTCCTTTCTTGGTATAATATTCTTACCATCTCAGTTATGTCCAAAAAAGCTTTTCTGAATACCCGTTCTTCTTCTTTGGATCCATGTCTTCAGGAAATTCTCCTTCCCTTTCAGACATACTTGAAGCTACTTCTGAGGCTATTGAGGGTGAATTAGAAGGTGGAGATAATGGCACCCTAGCCCTCCTTGGTTGAGGATTGTCATGTGCTCTAACCAATTGTCCTTTCCCTCTTTGAAGTTTAAGCCTGGTAAGCATTAAAACTTGCAAAATAGTCAAAAATATCTTTGCAAAAAACTAATACTCAAAACTTGAGCTCTGATACCAACTGAAATGAAAATGAAACTACTTGTATTTGTTGTTCAAGGTATTCATTTCCATAAAATTATATGTGCAAATTGTCTTACATGTCTTGCAATTGAAACAAAGTGTTTTTGGTAAATTTCTAAGTCTTATGTTTGAAGGAGCGTTATTTCCTTTACTGTTTAGCATATCAAATCTGAAAAACACAACAAGATAAAATCACATAATATAACGCAACAGCTGACGAGGCAGTTCACCCCTCCTGGGCTACAACTGCCGTGTCCAAGGCCCCCCAAATGGGCATGTCCTTGCTCTTATTAGATGCTCAAATTGGTTATACAGTGATAAGAAAGCATAAAGAAGAAATGTAAGCCGTGGAAATGAGTTCAAAACAAAGAAAATAGTAAATATTGGCTTTTGTTTCACCTCCAATGGTTAACCATAGCCCAATACAACTCCAACACTCCCTAGGCCCTTATGGCTCTCCAAGCTTCTTTGTTGAAAAATTACATGAAGATCAGCTCTGTTGGCTCTGAAACCTATACCATTGGCTCTGGAATGTTCAAAATACCCAAAAAAAAAAAATCACTCCAAAAGGTTCTCCCTAGTGAAAGTTATGACAAACTGAAGTTTTTCCCAAGCTGGCCTAAGAAAACTCCACTAAACTTGGAGTAACTGCAGTTAACCTCACCAATTTTGGCAAAAGCACCTAAAATGGCAGACTCTGCTCCATTTTTGGCCGTGCAGTTTGTGTGGCAATAAATGTTGGGGGGGTAGTGGTCACATGGACCAACTACCCCACCGCTGGTGGAACCATGGAACCAACGGTCTAAAGATCATGGCATATAATGGCTAGCGTAACCTCCGCCAGTTCCATGTGATAGACTCCGCATATACTTAACAGTTTGGAGTTTGTGTTTATCCGTCAGCTTAGTCCTTTGGTTCCATGTCAGGGTTCTATTATAAGGGGGTTGGCCCCCTTTACCGCCGCCCACACCATATTCAAAATTCAAATACACGTAAGCTCCATAGTATGTTAAGAACTACTATGTGGGCTCGCTGGTCGGGCCTGTGGGCCGGCGGCTACCTGACCGGGGTCGAATCCTGCCAGCTCCATAAACTTTTTCCAATGAAAAACCTGCAGTCTTGGGGCCACATCACGGCCTCTGGGCAGGCCACGTGGCGTCCATTAATTGGCCACTGAAATCCATAGTATATCCACTGTGCAATCCGGGGTTGACAAATGTCGATTTGTGATTGGATGAAGAAGGAATATTCCATGGAATATTATGTGGAATATTCCTAGAATATTTTATGGAATATTCTTTTTTAAATATTTTTTTAATCCAAGTCAACCCAAGTCAAACTGGAATTTTGCATGAAATTGTGAATTTCAAACTTGAATAAATTTCACGTACAATGTTGGATTTGAGTGTCATTCACAGCAACAGGATCGTTTCAATGAGGCCTATCCTTTCGTTCTGGTTTCAACCAATTCTGAGCAATTCAAAATTTGAGCATTTTTCCACTTAGGACATGATCACCTGATCAATTGTTGCTTTGAAGAAGCAACTAAAGTTGCCTCATTCAGAGCATCCACAAACCAAGGAGGTCCTTGAGAGCCAAACCCAGCAAGAGGAGATGGTGGACCTCATTCTTTAATTGAATGATCATTTAAAAGAAATGGAGAAGGAGTTGGACAATTTGATACAGTTAAAACAGGCCAGCCTTGAGACAACCATTGCCACTACCATTCTAACAGTCACTACAGTAGTACCATCAAACTTGGTAGCTTCATTGGCCCCCACAGCTCCACTGGCTACAACACTTCTAGCTGCAACAACATCTACATCAGTAAAAGGTTCAACAACAACATCAACTCAGCCAATTGATGAGGCAAGCAAACTGGTCATCGTAATGGAGTACATGTCCATTCAGACCTCTAAGATAAATAGACTTAAAGAACAGTTAAGGAGTCTAGAGGATGAGAAGAAAATAGCTCAGGTTATGCATAAAGATGAAGTTCAGAAGTCAACCAGGATGAATGAGAGGATAAAGAACTTAGAGAAAGAGCTAACATTGAAGGAGCCACTTGCCCAGGCTAAAGAACAGCTATGGGCCAATACCATTAACTCTGTCAATGATATTTGGCCATCTGTACAAGTCATCTTTGAAAAAAATGATTTATTCAAAGAGGCTATAGAAGCAATTCAACGAGTTAACGCTGAAATTGGAGACATGCCAAAATAAGCCACCAGAATAATCCACTTCCTTAACTCCAAAAATAAATATGAATTGCAGGAGTTGGACTTAGCTAACTGGACTAGCACCATATTAGAAGTGAAAAAAATTCTCACCAAGAGGAATTTAATGACGAACCTTGAGGACAAATGCCAAACCATGCAGCTAGCTATAGACAGGTTCATGGTTAAGTTTGATGCTTTAAGGCAGAAAGGTCTACCAAATCCCTTGGTGATAAATGATAAATTAATGCCACAAGAAGACTACAACATGAGAATAAGAGAAGTGGCAAGGGACCAGGCAAATAATTCTTCTATGAAGGGGATGCCTACTGGAAAGGATATATACCAGACATTTGAGAACCTATTTTAACTCTAACATGAGGTAAAACACCTTTTTGTGAACAGACCCACCTTTGCAAAGTAAACAAAAGCAGATGAAATCCACAGGAAAATTGTAAATATCAAATTACCATATGCAGAGATAGGAGAAAAGTTAAATGACTTACTGTAAAAATGCAAAGTAAAAGTGAAAATAGAGAAGTAAAAGAAAAACAACAGGTCAGCGAGATGAAAGAGTATCAGGGTAAGAGTATCAGTTAAAAAGAAAAGTGAAAGGCATCTAGCGTGGAAGATCAACAACAAAAGATCAAAGAATAAGACATCATAACCTAATAAACAAGGACAGATTGCAACAGTTGAATATTTGTCTCTATCTTCTTGCATAAAGATATTTCTTTTTCCTAGATTAATTCCCAAGACAGTTTGGGAAATTTGTAAACTATTTTTGTATAAATAGTTCAATATTCGAAGTATAGAGTGTGTATTACTTGACATTACTATAGTTGCATTACAGGATTCATGTGTTGGGCCACTTCAGTGAAGTATTTTCTTTTGTCAAATTGATATTTTTCTTAAGTGTTTCACAAACTTGCATGTTTATCTAAATTGAACGAATTAACTAGAATTATATTATAGAATTTGTTTAAGTACACTCTGTCTTGAACAGTTAATCATTTTATTGTTTTCTACTGATATCCAGATTAGGGAATCCTTCATTGCTCCCTAGTTTCGGTTGACCCCTACTATTTCCTTCATTATCTGGTTTGAGGAACCCTTAATTGCTCCTTGACCCTGATTGAAAACCACTTCACCATCCAGCCTTAAGATCTGAATTTACTCAGCTACCTTTCCCTGTAAACGCTATCTTTAGAACTTGATCCATTCCTAATTGATTGACACTTGACCCCATAACCCAATGGTAAAAGACATCCCTCTATCCATCTAAGTCAGTGATTCCACTACCATCTCAAAATAAAAAACCAATCAAAGCTTAAATAACTAGCCTAAAATCAATTAACTAAACAAAGTTAGATCATAAAGAGAGAGCCCTCACTGAGCATTAGGAAGGCTAGATCTTAATCTCCAAAGTAGGTCTGTGGTTACCTCTATTATTTCTTTCCTAACAACTCTAGAGAAATTTTGGAGTGACAACATATTGGCGACCATACTGGGGACCAGTCTCATATTAAATAAAACTTAAAGGAAATCTTAAACCTCATCTTTTGCACCTTAAGGTCATTTTAGAGCTGTTCAAAAAAGCTTCATTAAACACTTAAAAAATTAAAATTTTGCCTCCAAAAAGAACACATTATACCAGGGAAAATCCAGATCCAAACCCTGCTACAATAGTTGATGCTCCTGATAGAATTTTAAGCAAATCAAAAAAGGTAGAAACTCAAGGAAGTAGTAGTTATTTAATTAAAGCAGACTCACTCCCCAAAGAATTATCAAGTTTAGGGGATATTCAGTTTGATTTATCATTTGGGCTTTCTTTGTTTAGAACCAAATCAGAAAATTCAATTCATGAAACTATAATAGACCCTAATTTTATTCAATTCATTAAGTCAAAAAAGGTGCCTATACATCCATATTTAGATCAACTTGTTTTGGATACTTTTGATAAACTAGAAGCTTTAACCTCAACCTTGATAAGCCATATAGATGATGCTTATCTTCAACAATCTGTTGAATTAGCTGCCCTGACTGCTACTACCTCTGAACTTTCTACAGAGTCTTCAAAAAATGTAAATATAGTTTCATTTACTACCACCTCACCTATAATATCCACCACACTTGATTCCCCTAACCAGTTATTCCTCAACTTCCTCTTCAACCAAACAGCTCAAGCTCATATAGTAAATCCACAACCATCTCAAGTTCTTCTCCAAGAACCACTACTTTACATCCTAGTCAAGCTAGAACCTTAGCCATGGTAGACAGATATGCACCTTTGGTCTTGCCAACTCAACTACATGGCATGCCCCAAGACTACCAAAGTAAAATCTTTTTGTTTGATGCTATTGGTCAGTAAACTGCCCAATGACATGTGAATAAAATGATTGATTACTTTGAGTTACATGAGATTGATGAGTCTGATGTGAAAATGAGGTTATTTGCCCAAACACTGACAGGGGATGTAAAGAAATGGTTTAAAGGTTTACCCGCTAATCATATTGAAGATTTAGTTGATTTTCATAGATTGTTTATCGATAGATGGGAAAGAAAGAAAAACCCCTTACAAATATTATCTGAATATGATAACATTAGAAGAGCTCCTAATGAATCTATTTAGGACTATTGTACTAGGTTCAACAATGTCTATAATGCAATCCCTGCAAATATTAAACTTCCACCAGACCTAACATTAATCAAATTTCCTGATTGTTTTGACATTGATATGTCTTACTAGTTGAGAGAAAGAAACCCTGAAACATTGGAACAAATGCAAAGTAATGTTGTTAGTGTAAAAGCCAATTTATTAGCTAAGAAAGCTAGGATGAGGAAAGAGAAAAGGGTTACCATTAAAGAGGAACTATCCACTTCAGAAGGTAAAATAGATAGTTTAGCTAAAAGTGTAGAAAGGATAATGGATAGATTATAAATATGGAAAGAAAAAATCAATGGGAAAATCAACAAGCACCCCTAATTAGGAACCCCAACTTTAGGAAAAATCTTAATACTGGAAAGAATGATATACCTGATTAGCAGGTTAGACCACCTTTCCAGGAAAACTATGTTGAGAGTTCACAAAACCATGAAGAAGAGGATGACACCTAGATAAACCTATTAGGGATTAAAAATGAAGATGTTGTTTTCTTACTCAGGAAGAACATGAATTGTACATGCTACAACAAGTACAATTAGAATCTGGAGAGTCCTTTGACTTCAAACAAGGCTATGGATATGCTATATGAAGTTCATAAACAGTACAACCTTAGAAGCAAAAAGAATATTGAAATTCCCACTAATAAATCAGTCCAAATACAAACTAAAAAAATAATATAAGCTCCTGTGACTAAAGTTTTGCAAATTCTCCCTAGAGGAACTCAGGAGACTTCCAGCCCTAAAATTGTAGATATAACTTCAGTTGAAACTCAAACTGAAACTATTAGTCAAACTATTCCAAATAAGAGAATTCAAAACAAAACAATTGGTACACAAACTGAATTACCACATGCTGAAAAAGAAGATAAAAGTACTTAGACCACAATTGCTCAGGAAGATCTCATACAATGAGGAAAAGCTCATTTGTCTTTCAACATTAAGACTAAGATATTCAATTTGAAAATATCAGTTCCTTTGACAGAGTTAGTGAAAAATGAATCATACAAAGCACAAATCATTCAAACACTAAACATAGGTGAAGGGGAAGATGTTGTAAACCTCAATGTGTTAGGATATTCTGACACATAGGAAATAGTTAAGTATAACTTGGTCTAGTGTAGAGTTAGGTAAAGTTTGTTTCTTTACTATGTACTTTTGTAACTAACAACAACAGTCACGATATGCTGTGATCCAACGATCAATTGGTTCCTCGGTATTACCGACATGATCGTGGCTTAACACCCGTTGGTCCATGATCTCTATTAGAGCAGGAGGGTCATTTGTAGGGTTAACTATTCATGAGAGAAGCTTATGTTAAAAATTTATCTTATTAATAAATTGCCTAAAGTGGCCGCGTTGGCTCAGGCCGTGGACTGTTTCCCTCTTTGAGGGTTTTAACCACGTCAAAAATACTAGTGTATTGATCTGTGATCTGTTTGTGAGCGGTGTCCTTTGGTTTTCTATCAGAGGAACTTACCCTGTAAATTCCTACATGGTACCAGAGCTATTTGAGGGCCACGTCCATTGGTGATCCAAATCTGAAGCCGGTAGAACTGCATCTGATTGCTGTTTCCTAGATCTACCATTTCTGACAACTTTCGAGCCAAGAGGACTGCTCTATTGTGTTAGGAGCATCTATTTCAGTGAAGAAACCCTTTCGTTTCATTCGAAAAGGTTTCTGGTAGCCCTAGCTACGTCATTTTTAAGATCTGGGCGTATACAGTGTTTATTTGCAGTTTCTAGTTTTTTTCTCTCTGTTTATTATTTCGATTTATTTAGATTTTTTTTATTACTGGATCTATACCTTTCATTTCTACATATGCTCTTTTCCCTGTGACTCTGTGCGATCTGGGGAAATCAGAAATAGAGAGGAAAGATTTTTCTCATGCGTATGCTCTTTTCCGTTGCGCCTTAGTGTGATCTCGGAAAATCAGAATCTTTGAGGAAAATATTTAATTTCTAGGTAAAGCTAACCTCAAGTCGTAAGGCTTATTTGTGTTTTTTTGTTTTGTAGGGAAAAAGAGCTTTCTCAAGCAAGCACGTAACCCAAAACTTCAGTGACTAAAAAAAACACCCCCCCTCTCTCTCTATCCCTCTACCTCTCCCTCTCCCTCTCCCTCTCCCTCTCTCTCTAACTTTTAGTTTAGCTCACTTGGTCCAAAGCTAATTTATGAGAGTAGAGGTCTTGAGTTCAAGTCTCCTTTTTGTTGATTAAGTTTAGAAAGGGGGCAGATTTTTCATTTCCGCACATTCCCGCACTTCGTCGGCATCTTCATCAACTTTTCTTCAAAAAGCCATAACTTCTTCATCTAGAAGCTGTTTTCAGAGCCGTTTTTTTTGAACCAGCCTAATTTTTCGAGATCTTTCCATTGGAACACTTAGTTTCAGCA
>APFE030479052.1:107639-117952 GCA_000404065.3 Pinus taeda
CCCTCATGGATTTGCTTTTGGACTTACCCCAAAAGGCCTCAAACCAATGGAGATATTTGTCCATCCTTATATACCCATTATCCTCCCCACTTCTAGTCAATGTGGGACTTTGGTCGTATACCCAACACCGTAATCATTGTGTTCCATGATGCTACACTCCTTTCCTGAATATCTTCAAACACGTTGTATGTATTCTCAACTCCACTATTATTGCCATACCCTACAATCATCATATTGCCTGAGACTACGTTTCTTTCAGACATTCGATGGAACATTAGGGATGCATCTTCTACTCTTCCAATCTAGAGATACCCTCGAATCATAACATTACTCGAGATGACATTTTGTTCTTCCATTCTCAAGAACACTTGATGTGCATCTTACAGGCTTCTGCATTTAATATACAGATCAATAAGGGCATTGCTAACAGAAATATTGATTCACAACCACTCTTAACAATAGAAGCATGGACTTGTTGCCCTATGTCATGGATCCCTAGGTTGGCACATGCCTTGATTACACTGTCGTAGGTGGAATGATTTGGTTTTGTGCCCATCTATCGCATGAAGTTAAATAGTCTTAATGCCTCCTCACCATTGTCATCCTGGACATATCCCGCAATCATAACGATCCATGATATCATGTTTCGTTAAGGCATATGAAGATATAGTTGATGGGCATCTTCTAGCATCCTATTTTCAATATAGGTTGCAAGCATTGCAGTCCATGAGATAACATTTCACTCAATCATTGATTATGATCAACCTTTTCTCCTGGATTCGATCTTGAGCAAATCAATTAATGAAAATGCTTCAACACGTTTCACGCATGAAAACAAGGCTAGAAAAACCACATTCTTATTTTTCACATTCTTCATGGCAAATTTTGTATAAATTTCCATGTTATGTGCTTTATTCGTATATAAATTTTGGGTGAAGTGTTGTTGTTTAAACATGTTTTATATGTATAATGTTTTATATGCTATGTTTTTTTGTTTGAACATATGTTTTAATGTTTTAGATGTTATTTTTTTGTTTGTACATATGTTTTTTTTGTTATGTATATATTTTTTATTTTTTAAATTTTGTAAATATTTCATTAATTTTTATATTGTATGTTTTATTGTTATTTTCCAAGAAAATTGCCATGAAAGATTGTCGTAAAAATTGATGTGACACCCATTGACATTTAGCAAATTGAGAAAAGAGTTGCTGACATGGTTCACCCAAACACACCCATCGAAGCAAGAAAAAAAAGAAAGAATCAGAAAACACGAGACAAAAGTAATTGAATAAAGGCACAATAACTCACTTAACTAAATTGCAAATTGAATTTTCTTAAGGTTGAATTTTTGCATTGTCAAAATCATGGTCAAAATTTATCATTGGTTTTGTCTAATGTTATGTTTTCAAGCATGACGCAGGGAAGAAGAAGAACTATAAAGGGCGCTTTATCTGCAGGGTTGATTGATGAATTTTTGACCGAAGATTGTTTTGCAGGAATCATTAAGCATTTGAAAATTAATATTTCTTTATCTTTATGAAATGTTATGGTTCAAACATAAATTGAGGAAATTGTGCATATTGTCATTTTTCTTCGAAATTGGATTTATTATCGCAATTGTCAAATTGGACTAACCATTATAATTTGAAACAAAGACACGTCATGAACCTGTTTTACTAGCATTAATTATGCAATTTTTTTGCGTATGTATCGAGAGAAATTTATCGCTTCTCTTTGAACACACTTACGTTTTATTGCAATATTAGTGCCATGCTTGTTTTCAGGTTCCAGGATAATCGAAGAATTGAAGGGAGCCAATTTATGCATGATTGGTTTTCTATGACCAGTTTCAATAAACATGAACCACTTAAATCCATTTCTATCATCCACAAATGCCTTCATTTTTCCTCTCCAAACTCACAAACTATTCAAGAATTTTCGCTAAACATCATCGTCACCATTTTCCTTGCAAGTTTCGCATGTTGCATTTACATTTTCCATAATTTCCATTCATTTTCATTAACCCATTAATAAAAACATTTAGCTCGCTTACATGCTGATTTGTCCTTTTGCTTTCCGTTCACTTGTTTACCCTCTTGTCATTTTCCTTTCCATTAAATAAATCCTACTTGATGCAAATTTTACATCTATGGTCCTTCAAAATCATTATTTCATACTCGTGTTAGATTTATCTAGGTTCAAGGCTAGAGACCTTATTAGTACCTTGAGGCTTGTATGGATTAATGACAAGTTCTCTCGCTGACAATCATGGGAATACATCAATGTCCCTTGATCATTGGATCTTGCAAATGGATCGACATGAGTTCATCTATTTTCACTTCACAATATGTATTTAGGTACCTTGGCACTCATTGACATGAATGGCGAGTTTGCCTCGCATTGGTTAACGAAATTCATTAATGGTCGGTAATCAAATGACTTCTCTTCATGCTCGAAAACAACACATTTACTCGCATGACTAGAATTGTACCATCCGGTTTTATAGCAAGTGAAGACTATATCGCTTCAACATTTGTAGCGGATACAACAGATTTAGCAGTAGAAATAAAGAATCCACTTTCACAACCTCATCCACCATTTATGTAACCAAGAAGAAAATGAAATTCTACATTTTATTCCATGATGTAGCAGCAGCCACAACTTCTCTACATATGCACAGTTTGTCCACTTCTTAGGTAAGTAAATGTATGTTCTATTCTAACTCTTAATCATAGAATTCCTTGAATACTGAAATTATAATTTTTGTGTAAAATACTTCACCATATTTCCTTTCTCATTTAAAAAAACACTGAAAACACCTTTAGTTGGGGAGGGAAGGGACATCCATTTAGATCACTCTTCACATCACTTCATTTCATCCTAACACACTTGTCCTAATCAATTATGATTGCATTATGGTTCAAAAGTTATATGATTTGCAAATAACAACTAAATGATGAGCATATTATAAGGTTGATTGAAAGATGCATTCTTAATATGTTCAATGAACCTTTGCTGCAACAAAAAGAAACAAGGTATTGATACATAAGAACCAATACCAATTAAAATTTGGTTGTCACACAAGAACTAACCAAACAAGTTGCAATTCAATGTATGAAAAGTAATACTTTGCAAAAAGAAATGAAATTGTCAAATATTATCAAATTCAAAGCCTAAGAACAATTGATATAAGCCAAGCTCATTCAAAAGCAAATCATGATTAAGTAGTGTAGTAGATTGCATGAGGACATGCAATAACTTCAGTTGGGGGGTATGTTGAGCCTTCAAAATGTCATCCACTTTCACCTTTATTGCCACCAATTCACTCACATGTCGCATCTCCATAACCATATAACCTTTCATTAGCCTCCATTTTCATGATCATATGGGGTTACATTTGTGTTTTCCAAAGTTAATGATTTCTAGTATTATAAGTGAATAAATGGTTAAAAATTTAGAAAAATGGCATATACTTGCTAATACCTAAAAGTGGCTTGAGTTTCATGACATGTGTAGGTCATTTGGAAGCTTCCAAAGCACCCTTATGTGGCCTCCAATGCTCAAATTCGAATTCCCTTCAAGATATGGAAGGAGATTTGGATAAAGGTCAAAGAGGATATGTGTCTCATCATTAGCTATTTTGGTTGTAACTATATGAGATTTTTATAGATCTAGGGAGTGAATAGTGGATCTCCATTAATAGGGTAGCTTCTTATGTTCTTGTATAGATAGGAGAGCATTCTCCTTTCAAAAGGCATGTGTAAAGTTTGGGAAATGCTCATGTTTTGTATATAGAATTTGGATTTGGCACCATGCTCATGAGTGATGTTCACTTTGATTTGGTTATGCTTGCATTTAGAGCCTCTCAACTTTCCATCTCTCATGCTTTAGGATTGGCCACCTAATATGTGTGAGATGTATCATATTCTTTTCATTTGAAGCATTGTTTTCATTTCATTTATGAGATTTCATAGATTAAGTTTTATTTTTTTCATATGCTCATTAAATTTATGTGTTTTTGGAGGTTAAGATTTCTTGTTCACTTTGCTTTCATTTCATTTGTGTAGTTAATGTTATATTGCTTTTGAGTTTCATAGATTTGAATTAATTCCTTGTTACCATAAGAATTTCATTTTTGGAAAGAGTGGTGTGATTTGATTTCTTTTGAAATGCTTAGAATAGGTGAAATGGGTTTGTCATTATTTGATTTCTTAGTTAGATTAATCTAAATTGAAAGCTAATTTCTAGCATATATATTGCACACACACTTCGCAAGTTTTATGAAACACCCGGGTTGACAATTAAATGATAGGTAATTAATTTGCCTCAACACTCATGGATAAACCAATCCAAAAAAAACCAAGGGAATCCAGAGGTTAAACCACATCCACCCTCACCAAACTGTGGTCACACAAAAACCGGTGCTCTGATCACAACCGAACTGAACTTGGAATGCCATTCGAAATCCATCACTATCCTTGAGGAAATTTTCGTCTGCTACCTCTCAGGCTTTACCGCAATCTAATCCCAGATCTGTAACAACCTGTTATCACTCAGGTTGTTCCCTGCCTCCTGAAGGGAATACAGCCGAGGTAACCACTAACCAATCTTTTAGCTACAGGTCCTAGCCTACTTGCAACCAGAGAGGGCTCTCTCTTTGTAATTTAGCTTTGTTTTGGAGTATTTTAGGCTAGTTATGAAGCACAAGTTTTTGTTTGATGTTTGGAAGGTGACATTCAATAGAACGGGACTGCAAAGTGTGAGAAGTTCAGACCATTGGGTTAATGGAGTCAATGAAGGTGAACTGTTGGGTATGATTTCTTTGGCAAGAGAAGGAATTACAGAGCAAGATAGTTACTCATGGAACAATATTCAAGCTGGAATAGGATGAAATGGGGTCAGGGAATGAAAGGCAATTAAGAATCTTTCATTATGCTAACTGAGGGAAATGAATGAATATTACCAAGGAGTAGCTAAGAATTCCTTAATTATATTCAGAGTGCAAGAACCAGGGAGACAAGAGCAATAAAGAATTCTTGCCTATGCTAGTCCTGTAGAAAACATAAAAAATGACAGGAATTGAACACAGAGTACAACAAAGTAAATTCTGGGTTATTCCTTTTTCCTGCAATTTAGAACATGATACTTAGATGATATATAAAACACAGAAATAAGAACGCAAGAGTTAAAAACACTTATTTATCCATGAGGTAACACGAGAATTCTGTAATATATTCTTCTGCCATCAACTCCACAACCAACATGTTCGTCAACAAAGCATTCCAGCAATCTTTATTCAGAAGGGTTCTCAAAATATACAGCGCAAGTCCAGAATGATATTCACCAGCCAACCCCTAATACATTGCTTGGGGAGGTATTTATATAATAAAATATATACAACCCATATCTCATAAAAGCTCTGAGATAATATCTAAGTTTAACCTATCGTAAGTTACAAGCAAGGTAGAAACAACTAGCTTATGTTGTGCTGGAGGCTGGCTCCTTCAGGGTTTGGCTTGCAGGTGTCCTTTGTAGCTCTGTGTCGACTATTTGTAATAATTGTTCCTTGACTTCTGATCTGCTTCTCTTAGTCGACTCCGATGCTCTTTAATACTGATTTGATTTATCCTTTAATTCTCCACTGATACTCTTTGACTTGTTTGGATCCTCTTTAATGTTCTCTGATACCCTTTTATTGCTAAGCCGACCTTGCTTATCACTGTATAGTAAAATAGAATTGCTAATGTGTCCCCTTATTTCCTTTCCCTTCGTGAATCATGTTTCTGACGGTCCACTGGATAAGGCAGCAAGTATCTCTATTGATCCCTTTATTTCTTTTTCTGTGGGCTAGGAAATCCTTCGGCGCTGGCTCGAACAGTATTTAAAAGGAGGAGGATTGTACAATGGTAACTTTGGTTGAGGCTGTGAGCTCGTTGTTTGGAGCTTTTCTGGCCGGAAGCGGTCCAAACGGCTGAAGATGAGATCTTTGTCCCTTTTATACCTGGAGCGCGCGGGGGCGCTGAGTGAAAAAATATAACAAAATGACCTCCTTACCCCTTTAATTGACAAAAATGACTTTATGCAGGAGATTTTTGCTTTGAAGGACGGATGATGTCAGCGGGAGGTATGGGACAGACGACGTGATAGGTGGGGAAGGTGGTAAGCTGTTTTGCATGTACTGCTTTTGGGGATGAGTGATTTCGGGCCGGGAGAGAGCGATATCAATATATATGTCGTTGGATGTTCGAGGGTTGATCGGACGGCGGACGGGCGATCGTAATATCGTGTTGGCAGAGGGCAAGGGGTTTTGGAGTCTTCACATATATGTGATGTGCGATTTTGCAATATGCGATCAGATCGCATCGCGGAATAGCATAGCGAACGGTAAGGGGCGAAGGTTTACACAGGCAATAATGCGATATGCGATATGCGATCACGGAATCACATCGCAAAATTTTATCGGGAAAGACGGAGGTGGCAGGGTAAAGCTGAGATCTTTGATTTGCGATTTAGATCGCATCGCGGAAAGTTAAATGAGCGTGTTTTTATGGTTTTAAGAGCTCGGGGTTTGGTTATTAATCAACCAGATGTTGATTAATTCCTTTGGGCACGGGGAGGGGGCTCTTAATAAGTTTCAAATAAACTTATTAATTCCCAAATAACATACTTATGGTTATATTTCAACCAGGGCGGGGATACATATTTATATGGGGATTTTTATTATATTTTTAATACGAGGAGGAAAATAAAGTGGGATTTATATAATAAAGTTAGAAGTTAGTATGGATTTCAACTAAAAGCGCCAAGTTTAATGTTAGGAAACTTAGGTTTTAAAGGGGAATAAGAATTTATACAAGAAATATGGCCGGCCCCTAAGTAAAACAAGTTCTTACTTAGGAAAATGTTATGGAATGAGATGAGAGATTCAGTGATATTAAACAGATCTTAATATCACTGGGGGAAATTAGTAAATGATTTGGGGAAAGGTTGAAGGGGAGTTAGTCATGCCTCGCTTGCGCTGCTTCAAGGGAATTTTCTTTGCACTTGTGATCGAAGTAAATTTAACACTTTGAAAGACAAAATTTTGTCACAAGTCTCATTCTGCAACATCAAACTGCCTACCCAGCCTATTACACCTAGCATTTTTTCTTCTTTTGATTGGGTGCGTTTGAACTAGCAAACCTTCACTCTCTTCTTTTCTTTTAGCTGACCTCCTATCTAAGTCTGCCCTTATTTCTTCCAGGGACTCAGATTTAGCTGTTGAGCACCTTTGTTTCTCTACCTAGCTAATTACCTGCCAAGATTGAACAGTTTGGACAGGCTTTATTCTCTATTATAAGACAAGAAATTCAAACCTAGAGAAGCCAAGATTAAGCTGTTTGGACTTCCCTTAACTGTGACAAAAATCACTATTTGTACACAATGAAATTTTTCAAAAATGGAACAGTAGTGGCATTTGGGCTAGCACACTTTCCTGGCCCTTTGGTTGGGGTTTATTTCTTTCATTTTTCTCTTGGCCATTTCCTTCTTTTTGCCCTTTGATTTTTATTTTAGGGCATACCTCTTTTCATAATTTAATTTTTTAGATTTTCTTGGAAATATGGAACCTTTGCAGCATGGAAATTGATGACATATTTGGCACTTTATCAATCAATCATGAAATATGACACCTATTGGTATAGGAACCTAACAGTGGCTCCACTTGGGGATGGATTTTCAGATGAAAAGCCAAGAACAGCAGGTCAGATAGCCTTACATTCAACTCTTGCTTCAACCTGAAAATTCTCTTTGCTGTAAAATAACCCAAACTGTATCTCTGTAACACATGTGCTTTTCATAAGCTGATTGAAAAAATTGCAGCTCTATCTCTACTGATTTGTTTGAATGTTTGTCATCAATTTGCAGCCCCCCGAGTTTTCTTCTCTTCTTCTGATAAACTCAAAAATCTAATACCAAAAGGTAACACAGTCCCCTGCCTTTTCTCAAAATTTGTTGCATATTCCTGCTAACTAATTCCTGTAATAAATTGCAGGAAATAAACACTTGTTATGTACAAAATACAGTCCTAACATCTTAACCAATTGGGTCAAAATAATGCTTGAGCATCCACCCATTGACTGGCCCTTCTTCAGCTTCTGTAGCATCGAGGCTTCTCAAAAAATAGGTGTTGTTTCCTTGTACAGCCTGAATGATAAAAGGTCTTCTCCATAGGAAATCAAATTTGCCATGTTTTCCTTTGTCTTCTCTCCTGGAATCCCATTTCAGCGCTTTGTCTCCAATGAAAAAATCTTCTGCCTTTGTCCTTTTATCAAACATCTTTTTCAGTTTCTCTTGTAGAACCTGACCTCTTTGATAGACTTCCTCTCTAGTCTGCTGCAGGTGAATTGTTTGATTGATTCTCCTCTGCATGTCATTGGGTTCTGCTTGTATTTCTTACAACAAATTTATCACTGGGATTCCCAAAGAAGAAGGGAATCTTGCCTCCATACCGTATACCAATTCATATGGACTTGTTCCAATAGATCTTTTAGTGGTCAATCTCTCTGCCCAAAGTGCATTGATAAGCTTTTTATGCCAATGTTTCTTATTCTCCTCCAAGACTTTCTTGATGATATTGATTAAGATCTTGTTGGACAATTCAGCTAAACCATTACCTTGAGGGTAATAGGTTGTGGAGTGACCTAAGATAATATGGTATTTGTGGCAAAAACTGATCATTCTCTTGGATTTGAAAGCAGCAGCATTGTTTGTTATTATCTTTTCCGGACAACCAAATCTAGATAGGATATTGGTCTCTAGGAATTGCATGATGATTGAGTCGTTGGCTTGCTTACAAGGGATGGCCTCTATCCACTTGGTAAAGTAGTCTTTGGCTGTCAAAATCCATCTATGCTGGCTAGAAGAGGGAGGGTGAATTTCTCCAATGAAATCTAAACCCCATTGTTGAAATGGTTTTTCAGTTGAAACTGGTTTGAGGGGTAGGGGTAGAAGCTTTCTCTTGCCTTCTAAGATTTGGCATTTATGGCAAGACATTACAAATTTTTTCACATCAGCAAACAAGGAGGGCCAATAAAATCCAGCCCTTATGATTTTATCAGTTGTTGATTTCCAATACAAATGTCCACCATAGTCTCCTGCATGAAATTCCTTGATGACTTTGTCAGTTTCATCCAATGTTAGGCAATTAAGCAAAATACCTTCATGATTTTTCCAAAACAACACATTATCTATGATACAAAACTTTGAAGCTTTCATTTTTAAGAATCTCTTTTTAGTCTTAGATAACCCTGGAGGAGCTTGCAGGTTTAACAATACAAAACATATATCAGCATACTAAGGGGATTGTAAAAAGGCTTGATTGATCTATGGAGTCGCCATCTCCTGTTCGTTATCCATTTCATTGATGTCAAGGGCTTGAAAGTTGGTTTCAGTCATTAATTTGGCTAACCCTTGTCCTTTTATGAGTTTTGTTGGCTTGATTTCAATGTCATACTCTAGAATGTTGGCTATCCATTTGCCCCTTTTGCCTTCAATGCCTTCTTGAGTAAGAATATCTTTAACCACTGCATTTGGAACATAGGCAATTATATGAGAGTACAGGATATAAATTCTGAAATCCTTGATGGCCTTTACAAGGGCATAAGCTTGTTTTTCCATGATTTGATACTTCAAAGGGGCATCTCTAAGTGCTTTGCTGAAAAATGTAATGGGCTTCTCACATCCTTGGTCATCTTTCTGCAATAGGACAACAGCAATAGTATGCTGAGAAGCAAAGGAAAAGATCATGAAATCTCTATCAAACTTGGGGCTTGTGAGGACTGGTGGTTTTGTTAGGGCTGTTTTGATGTCCTCAAAGGCTTGCTTGCCTTCCATTGTCCATTTGACTTTAGAATCTTTCTTCAGCATATTGTTCAACAGTCTTATCAACTCAACCAAATTGGGAATGAACCTTCTTAGGAAATTGATCTTCCCTAAAAATGCTTGCAGTTCTTTGATGTTTCTTGGATGAGGGACTTGGAGGATAGCTTGAATTCTGTTCGGGTCGATCCTAAGGCCATCTTTTGAAATTATGTGACCTAGGAGTTTGCTTTCTTCTAGGCCAAACAGTGATTTCTTTGGGTTCAATGATATGCCATATTTTCTGCAAATTAGGAACGCTTGTCTGAGATGTTTTAAATGTTGTTGGTATGATTTTGAGAAAGCAGTGAGATCATCAAGATATATGACTAAGCAATCATGGATCTCTTTGGCAAAGGCTATGTCCATTTCTCTTTGAAAAGTGGCCCCTGCATTTTTGAGTCCAAAAGGCA
>APFE030479052.1:118407-135916 GCA_000404065.3 Pinus taeda
TTGTTTAAAATGTTTATGGTTTTCTTTCAAGGGTATTGTATGTTGGATAGCAGATGTGTCATAGGATTTGAGATCCTCATAACTCCAGGCAAAAACATCTTGGAACTCTTTAAACAAGTCAGTGTATTTTAACTTCTGATCAGCAGGCAATGCTTTGGAGAGTTTTAGCATTTTGGGATTTTCTGTAGTTCCAATATTGCAGTCCTCAATTTCTGCATTGAGAGGTTACATCTTTGGCTTTCTAGGAATGTCATTTGAATCAAATATGTCCTCCAAGGGAGTTAAGCCTGTGGACAGGAAATTATCCTTTAGTTCGATTACTTCAGATTCTTCCTCAATAATTTCATTAAAATTTGTTTGTTTCATCTCTTGTAAATTTGTACAGTCAAAGGTTGTTGGATGCAAAATCAAATTTGCTATTTCAACTTATATGCTTTGCTCACTTTGGTATGTTTGTTGTTGATCCTCAATGGTGCTTGTGTCAATGTTTATACTTGAGAATTCCTCTTTCAAAGTCAGGAAATTATTTATTTGTGTATCATTTTCAAAACCTGCCTGTTTTTTACATTATCTGGGACAGCAGGTCTGTGTTTGATTTCAGTAGTGAAGTGGTGGTTGGGGTCAAAAGGCAGTTTACAAGTGCTGGCAAAGGTTGCCAAACTATGTGCATGTAGGTTGTGATTTCTTGGGATTTTGGATAGCTGAGTTTCTAAGAAGGTGTTGAGTATTTCAATTGCTGCCCCTCTATAAGAACTCAGCCTGAGATCATTTGTAACAAAGCTTCCTTTCATCTGCTGAATAATCAGATCAGAGTCTCCTAAGATTGATATTCTAATTGCCCCTAGACCTTTAATCAGTTTGAGACCTAGTAAAAGGGCTTCATATTTGGCCATATTGTTTGTACATCTGAAATTTAGCCTATATGCGTGTCCTTGAGCATGGTCATTTTGCATGTTGTGTATCCAAACCCCTGCCCCTGCTCCTAATTTGTTCACTGGCCCATCAAACTCTAAGTACCATAAGATTTCTTGGTTATGACTATCCTTAATAGTTTTGGAAGCTTGTTCAGTGGGCAGGTTTGGCTTTTGTAACTCATATGATATGTCATGTTGCTTTGTTGTATCAATCACATCAAGACTTTTTTGATCTTGGGCACTAGATTTTTCATTCATGCTTTATGTTTGTGCTGTCATTAGGAGTTTGACATCAATTTTGGGGCACATGTCAACATTGTATAAAATGAATGAATCCATGTCGGAATGCATAGAATAGATGGGGAAGTTTTGGGGTTTTTCTTGTCTACTAACCACATATTTCATCAATGTTTCCCGGTACAATCTCTTTGGCTGTCCAAAGACTGAAATAGTGGCATAGGACATGTCCAATTGCAAAGATCCTTGGAGTTTTGCACCCCAATATCTGGACAAAAGCATAACATACTTAGGTGGGATATCAGCTACCACCACATCCATCAAGATAGTCTTAGCTGGATATTGTACTAAAGATACACAAAGGTCTTTGATTAGGCCTAGACACCTGGCCTGGCTGGAATCAAATGAGAATAAGTCTTTATAGGGTCTTGTGATGTCTACATCCAATCTTTCCATTACTGACTTAGGCATTAGGTTATGGGAAGCTCCTGAATCAAACATTGCATTGTGCAACACTTTGTCATGAATGTTTAAGCTCACATAGAATGGAGGAACTCCTCCATCTACCGTTTTACCATTGACTTCAGGACTGAAAATCAGTTATGGTTGATCATCAAGAATATTGACTGCATCCTTATTCTCTGGTATTTGTAGTGACCTATTGATTTGCTATCTGGACACCTCATGTTTAGCTAATTCCGAGAGTGGAATTGCTATTTTCAACTTGCCAATTTCTGTTTCTAAGTTAAAAGGTTTTCTATCTGAATTTTTACATTATGGACAACAGATTTTTCATTTTCAGCTGAATTTTCAGTGATCTTCTCTTGATTATGAGTGCTATTATGAGGTACATCTGATTTGAAATTATTTTCAATCGGGTGATTCAAATTTTCCTTTGAAGAATGGGATGTGTATGACTAGTTCCTTGAAGGCTATAAGTCTGATACATCTTCCACAGTGACTTCCTTTGGGTCTGGGTCTGTCTTATCATAGATTTCTGTCCGGACAGCTTTATCTTTTGTTTTCTTCGGTTGCTTGGTATCCTTCAGCTTGGTAGGTTCAGGAACATCTATGGTTATGCTCCTCAATTTGTATTGTTTATGAACCTCATAGACTGCTGCATCATAGCCTTCCCTAAAATCAAATGACTCCCCTGACTTGGTTTGTAATTGATTGATGTTATGGGCTTCTTGGTCATCTTGTGTTAGGAAAATTTGTTGTTCGCTATCTAAACCCATTAAGTTAATGTGAGGGTCCTCTGTCTGTTCACTAGAGGTTGAGGCTTCTGCATAATTCTCTTGAAATGGAGATCTGATATTCTGATCAGGACCAGCTCTTCCAGCATTTGGGTTTTGATTTTTTCTAAAATTTAGATTCCTGGCTGTGTTACTTGTTTGACCCTACCAAGATGATTTTCTCTCAATGGTCTCCACCCTATCTCCCAATCTATCCATCCCTTTGATGATGGCATCTAGTTTCTGTTCAAATGTTGTAGGCTCTTCTTTGAAAGTTGTTCTTCTTTCAGCTCTTGCTCGATTTTGTTTAGCAATCAGGTTTGCCTCCACACTAACAACTATATTCTGCATGTCTACTAAGCTTGGAGGGGCTCTTTCCCTCAACTGATATGCCATGTCAGGATCAAATCCATCCGGGAATTTGATCAAGGCTAAGTCAGGTGGAGGTCTAAGCTTTTTAGGAATGGCACTATAGACATTATTGAACCTTTCACAATAGTCTTGAACGGTTTCTTGTGGGCCCCTTTTTAAATTGTCATATTCAGTTAAAATGTGTAAAGGGTCTTTCTTATTTTCCCATCTATTTAAAAAGGATTGATAAAGGGCCTCAGGGTTGGCTATAGATTTTGCAGCAAGTGTCCTAAACCAAGTCCTTACATCACCAGTTAGACTTTGGACAAAGATCTTCATTCTCACATCATCATCATCAATCCCATAATTTTCAAAATAGTCTTGCATTTTCTTGGTGTGTTGTTGAGCTGTATAGGAACTAGCACCATCAAAATAGGTGATCTTACTTTGATATTCTTGAGGCATAGCCCCCGTATTGGCAGGCAACTGCAAAGGAGCATAACGGTTAGCCATATTTACAGGGATAAATGGGACAGTAGGAAGAAGTAAAAGGGCTGGAACAAGGGGGACAGGAGTGGAAATACGGGTAGTGGATGGGGGTGTGGAGAAGGTGTTTTGAGAGGTGGATGAAGAACTAGGAGAAGCAGGAGTAATGTGAGGACGGACTAACACTTTAGAAGGAGTTGGGATATAGTTCTGTTGAACTACTTGAGGGTTTGAATCAGTAGATTTTTCTTGTTCTTCTTGTTTCCTAAGGGTCTTAGGGATTAAGTTGGGATTTTCAAAAACAACTGGAGGATCTGGGTCAGGGTTTGACCTGGTGTACCGAGTTTTCTTCTTTAGATCCATCTTCTAAATTTGTTTTTGGTGTTTTTCTGGGAATGTTTTAGAATCATGGTCGTTCACAATATTCTATGTAGGAGGCTTTGGGCTTTATTTTAAATATGTTAAAACAGAGGGAACAGATCAAATCTTTGGAACAACTGTTTAAAGTCGACAGGAATCAGAAATAGTCGTTCGTTACCCAATGGAGTCGCCAATGATGTTATCACTCAGGTGTTGTTCCCTGCCTCCTGAAGGGAATACGACCGAGGTAACCACTAACCAATCTTTTAGCTGCAGGTCCTAGCCTACCTGCAACCAGAGAGGGCTCTCTCTTTGTAATTTAGCTTTGTTTTGGAGTATTTAGGCTAGTTATGAAGCACAAGTTTTTGTTTGATGTTTGGAAGGTGACATTCAATAGAACGGGACTACAAAGTGTAAGAAGTTCAGACCATTGGGTTAATGGAGTCAATGAAGGTGAACTGCTGGGTATGATTTCTTTGGCAAGAGAAGGAATTACAGAACAAGATAGTTACTCATGGAACAATATTCAAGCTGGAATAGGGTGAAATGGGGTTAGGGAATGAAAGGAAATTAAGAATCTTTCATTATGCTAACAGAGGGAAATGAATGAATATTACCAAGGAGCAGCTAAGAATTCCTTAATTATATTCAAAGTGCAAGAACCAGGGAGACAAGAGCAATAAATAATTCTTGCCTATGCTAGTCCTGTAGAAAACATAAAAAATGACAGGAATTGAACACAGAGTACAGCAAAGTAAATTTTGGGTTATTCTTTTTTCCTGCAATTTAGAACATGATACTTAGATGATATATAAAACACAGAAATAATAACACAAGAGTTAAAAACACTTATTGATCCATGAGGTAACACGAGAATTCTGTAATATATTCTTCTGCCATCAACTCCACAACCAACATGTTCATCAAAAAAGCATTCCAGCAATCTTTATTCAAAAGGGTTCTCAAAATATACAGCGCAAGTCCAGAATGATATTCACCAGCCAACCCCTAATACATCGCTTGGGGAGGTATTTATATAATAAAATATGTACAACCCATATCTCATAAAAGCTCTGAGATAATATCTAAGTTTAACCTATCGTAAGTTACAAGCAAGGTAGAAACAACTAGCTTATGCTGTGCTGGAGGCTGGTTCCTTCAGGGTTTGGCTTGCAGGTGTCCTTTGTAGCTCTGTGTTGACTGTTTGTAATAACTGTTCCTTGACTTCTGATTTTCTTCTCTTAGTCGACTCCGATGCTCTTTAATACTGATTTGATTTATCCTTTAATTATCCACTGATACTCTTTGACTTGTTTGGATCCTCTTTAATGCTCCTCTGATGCCCTTTTATTGTTGAGCCAACCTTGCTTATCATTGTATAGTAAAATAGAACTGCTAACGTGTCCCCTTATTGCCTTTCCCTTGGTGAATCATGTTTCTGACGGTCCACTGGATAGGGCAGCAAGTATCTATGTTGATCCCTTTATTTCTTTTTATGTGGGCTAGGATATCCTTCGGCGCTGGCTCGAACAATATTTAAAAGGAGGAGGACTGTACAATGGTAACTTTGGTTGAGGCTGCGAGCTCGTTGTTTGGAGCTTTTCTGGTCAGAAGCGGTCCAAATGGCTGAAGATGCGATCTTGGTCCCTTTTATACCTGGAGCACGCGGGGGCGCTGAGTGAAAAAATATAACAAAATGACCTCCTTACCCCTTTAATTGACAAAAATGACTTTAAGCGGGAGATTTTGGATTTGAAGGACGGATGATGTCAGCGGGAGGTATGGGACAGACGATGTGGCAGGTGGGAAGGTGGTAAGCTGTTTTGCCCTTACTGCTTTTAGGGATCAGTGATTTCGCGCCAGGAGAGAACGATATCAATATATATGCTGTTGGATGTGCGGGGTTTGATCGGATGGCGGACGGGCGATCGTAATATCGCGTCGGCAGAGGGCAAGGGGTTTTGGAGTCTTCATATATATGCGATGTGCAATTTTGCGATATGCAATCAGACCGCATCGCGGAATAGCATAGCGAACGGTAAGGGGCGAAGGTTTACATAGGCAATAATGCGATATGCGATATGCGGTCGCGGAATCGCATCGCGAAATTTTATCGGAAAAGACGGAGGTGGCAGGGTAAAACTGAGATCTGCAATTTACGATTTAGATCGCATCGCGGAAAGTTAAATGAGGGCGTTTTTATGGTTTTAAGAGCTCGGGGTTTGGTTATTAATCAACCAAATGTTGATTAATTCCTTTGGGCACGGGGACGGGGCTCTTAATAAGTTTCAAATAAACTTATTAATTCACAAATAACATACTTATGGTTATATTTCAACCAGGGCGGGGATACATATTTATATGGGGATTTTTATTATATTTTTAATACGGGGAGGAAAATAAAGTGGGATTTATATAATAAAGTTAGAAGTTAGTATGGATTTCGACTGAAAGCGCCAAGTTTAATGTTAGGAAACTTAGGCTTTAAAGGGGAATAAGAATTTATACAAGAAATATGGCCAGCCCCTAAGTAAAACAGATTCTTACTTAGGCAAATGTTATGGAATGAGATGAGCGATTCAGTGATATTAAGCAGATCTTAATATCTCTAGGGGAAATTAGTAAATGATTTGGGGAAAGGTTGAAGGGGAGTTAGTCATGCCTCGCTTGTGCTGCTTCAAGGGAATTTGCTTTGCACTTGTAATCGAAGTAAATTTAACACTTTGAATGACAAAATGTATCACAAGTCTCATTCTGCAACATCAAACTGCCTACCTAGCCTATTACACCTAGAATTTTTTCTTCTTTTGATTGGGTGCATTTGAACTAGCAAACCCTCACTCTCTTCTTTTCTTTTAGCCGACCTCCTATCTAAGTCTGCCCTTATTTCTTCCAGGGACTCTTATTTAGCTGTTGAGCACCCTTGTTTCTCTACCTAGCTAATTACCTGCCAAGATTGAACAGTTTGGACAGGCTTTATTCTCTATTCTAAGACAAGAAATTTAAACCTAGAGAAGCCAAGATTAAGATGTTTGGCCTTCCCTCAACTATGACAATAATCACTGTTTGTACACAATGAAATTTTTCAAAAATGGAACAGTAGTGGCATTTGGGCTAGCACACTTTCCTGGCCCCTTGGTTGGGGTTCATTTCTTTCATTTTTCTCTTGGCCATTTCCTTCTTTTTTCCCTTTGATTTTTCTTTTAGGGCATACCCTCTTTTCATTTATTTTTTTTATTTTTTTTCTTGGAAATATGGAACCTTTGTAGCATGGAAAGGATGACATATTTGGCACTTTATCAGTCAATCATGAAATATGAAACCTATTGGTATAGGAACTTAACACAACCCTAGTGAAGATTCCACGTAATAAAAGCTAAAAACAATAACCACAGTTGATGGGACACTTATTGTAAGCTTAATGTTGGGCAAGACATCCTAGGGGGTGTTATTTTTTTTTATTGTTTATGGCTAAGGAAATTAGAAAAGGCAATTGTTGGGTGTGGAGCCTGATTATCTTCTATATTCAAAGGTTTCATCCAGATGTATACCCCAGGAAGATTGTACACCCCTCCATGCAGGAGGGTGCGGGGGGCCTAATCCCCCCTGGCTGGGGGGTCCGGGGGCCAGCGGTCCCCTGGCGGGGGTTCAGGGGCAACGCCCACGAAGCTAAAAACAGATGTAAAATTGCCCTGTAAAAGTCAAGTAATTTCTAGTCAATTTGGGCCATTCATTAGGCGGATGATCTGACGGTAGAGGTTATGTTTAATTTAGGGTTTTTTGCCCTAGAAGGCAACCCCTCACTATATATGAGGGAATTGTATTGTGTCTATGTAGATCGGTATTTTGAGTGATGAAGAGAGAGGAGATTGAGAGAAAAGCGGGAGTTACAGTGGATATGTTGTAGGTTGTATCTCTTCAGTCTGCTGGATAATATAATAAAAGAAGGACTGGTTGTTTCTCCATGGACGTGGCCCAAACTGGGTGAACCATGTATATCTGTGTCTCTCTTGTTTTATGCGTTTTCTGTGTTTATATTTCTGCAATATATTATGTGTTCCATTGCTCTGTAATATAAAATTTTCTAACAACAATGGCTAAGGCTTTGGAAAGGGAAAATGGCATTTTTGGCACATTTATTTATGAAAATAATGGAAATTAGGAGAAAAGGGAGGTGAAAGGTCACATGATGTATGTGAGGAGGAAAATGAAGGAAAATAATGGAAAATGAATAAAATAGAGGCCTCAATCATAAAAAGGCTTCTGAGGATCAGTTGGTAACCTTTTGTTAGTTGAGTTTTGGAGCTCTCGCATTATTCTCTCTCTCTCTTTGTCACTCTTGGACACTTAGAGTTTCTTGGAGCAATTTTGGTGTTGGAGCAAGAAAGACAAAGAAGGCAAGACGAAGCAAAGATCAAGCAGGGAAAGGCGGGACCAAGTAGCTACAACAGGCTTCATTGCAGGTATCAACTTGCATGTGTATTTTCCTTACTAGATTTGGTATGCATGACATTGAATGTGGTTCTTTTCTATCATGGCATGGGTTTTTTTAAGTGTAACAGTGTTTTCATCCTAGCCTTGCCATTTATGGATAGCCATGGTGTGATGGGGGTTCTCATGTTTTGGTTGAGCTGGATTTCTGGATGGATTCGAAGTTGATTGGGGTGAATCTCCGAATGATAGAGAAAATGGCCTAGTGGTCCCTGAATTGGACTATGGATCATGGTAAAGGCACTGGCCTAGTGACCCCTGAGCCAAACTGCGGGTTGTGGTAAAGCCAGAATTGTGTTGCCTCGGTGGGCCTAGGAATCCTTTCCAGTGAATGGCACGATACACTGTAAATCCAAGAGGTGGTTTTCTTTCCATTGGGCTTAGTAATCCTGGGTTGGGATATGCGGTAAATCTTGGAGAGTGGGTCTCAGTTTAGGGCCTAGTGATCCAGGTTTGGGTTGCGGTAAATCCTGAGAGACTAGGAGACGGTGAAATTCCTCACGGTGTAGGTGGAGAAATCCGGTGGCATCCATGCTTGTTTGGCCTACTGATCAGGTGAAGATCATGGTAAATCATGTTATGATGTGTTCAGTGTATTGGCCCAGTGATCCAGGATGGATTATGGTAAATCTTGGTTTCTGTTGGTGAGGGTGAGGTGGTTTAGCCTCGGAATTCCCTAATTAGTTCTTTTGGTTTGAGTCCCACATTCATTCTTGGAATATGGAATGTGGGTGAATGGCTAAAGAGAGATTTGGCTCAGCCATTCTATGGTCAGGTCAAACGTGGTAGTCCCATCTCAAGTTGGTTCATTGTATTTATTAATGATAAATTCACTCCCTTGATTTTCATGAGTAAAAGTATTGATGTATATCTGGATTTTGATGGCTCATATGTTTATGGTATTTCTGTTCCTATTATGTTGGCTATATTTACATTTTATGACAGCATCTATGTATGGCTCTCAGCATGTTTTAACTTGTACATGAATGGATAATGTGTCTATGACCTAATATATGATAGTGTAACAAATGACTTGAGGGAACATTGGTTCATAGCGATTCTCAAATAAGTAAGAGATCCCTACACTTAATTATGTTGTTTACACCTATAGGTTACATGTTGATGATGTGTTTGACAAAATGCCTGTCATGGCTAGTAGGGGTTTGGTTATGGTCTTGTTCAGTTTCTTGCTTTTGCATCATTTCTTCCCTATATTTTTAATGATTCTAAGCTATCACTCCATTATGGGCAGTAGCTTGGGCTCTGGGCTTGAAAAAGTGGCTTAAATCCTGGGGTCGTTGGCACAGAATTGGTAATTTTGGTCTCTGGTTGCTGGCACAGAATTGGCAATTTTAGTCTTTGGTCACTAGCACAGAACTAGCAATTTTGGTCTCTAGTTGCTGGAAGGCAAGCCTGTGAGAGCGACTTTAGGTTGCTAGTCGCTCCCTTTCCCGTAGAATGAGAGCGACTATGGCCTAAGAGATATAGAACAACAGTGGGACCTAAGGACAGACTGTCTGAGTGGATGACTTGTCTCCCGAGGTTTATGTTGATGAGTTTGAATGACTGTGTGTGATGTTCCATCGATTCCACATCCTTAAGGTCACATAGGAGGTCGAATCTGATCGCAGTAGCCTCCATGTTTACTCTGGTTGGCATGGTTACTTGGGTGGATGTGGGAGGAGGGTGCTATAAAGTGGTATCCGAGCATGGGGACTGGATGTGCAATGTGTGTTGGCCATGAATGCATGTTAGTTGCATGCGTGTCTCTTACACTTACATTCCATGTGCTTGTAGCATTTTCTTACTAATTGATTATGGTTGTAGTATGGTTATTATGGAGAATTTTGATATTGATTTCATGAAATGTATTTTTCATGAGTATGCGATTGGTTGCATATGGATTATATGTCACTTACATGTTGATTTTATGTTGCCTACTTACATCCTTGTATGTTAGGTTACATTCTTGAATATTTTGATTACATGTATCAGTCTTGTAGGTTGATTATAAGAATTAATCGCTTATGCTCGACTACATGTGTTTATGCGTATGTGTAGTTGATTAGGCATTTCTTATGCATGTTGGTGGTTGCATGTGGCAATGTGTACAATGGAGTAATGGTTGTTGTCATGCATGAGGTCATAGCGTGCAATGTTGATATGGCCTTGCATTGATGACTAGACCCTAGTTAGAGTGATGTTTGTGTTGATACATTTATTTGTGTATGCCTATATGCTATTATGTCTATGTTATACATGTATCATTTTGATTTGGTGATCTTGCAGATAAGGTATCCTCCCCATGTTATACTAAGGTATGTTGATTTATTGTGATTTGGTTTATCTGACATATTATGCATTGCAGGAAAGAGATCAAATGGCTAGCAAGATGGTTGACTACAAAGGCTCTCCCTACGAATCCGAAGAGTAGTATGGTGTTGGGAACTCTTCTAATTTGGCAGTTACATTGAGAATTTTGAAGTAAGAGATAAGGAGTTCTAAGGCAAATAATGACTGGATCATACAGGCCAAAAAGTAGCAAGTATAGGTTAATTATATACTTCTTCAGAGTTGTCAGACTTGCAGTGACAAGGGCCACTCCGGATCAACCATGGACATGAGGATATAACTAATGGGGCATATGGCAGTGGGTCTCTTGGTAGACACAGGTCAGATAGATCTGATACAGTGAGATATGGCAGGCTGTTGGACACTCTGGATAGGAGGGTCGATGAGTGCAGGTACTATTCTAGTTCTGGTTCTAATAGACATCATGATCATCATCGCTATCATCCTTATATGAGGAATGATAGGGGATATTTACCATATTAGTTTAAGAAAGTGAAGCCACCTGCTTTTGATGGAGATATGAAGAAGCGAAAAGATGCAGAGGCTTGGATACTTGGGATGAACAAATTCTTTGAGATACATGATTACACAGATAACATGAAGGCTAGAGTAACGATCTTCAGCTTGAAAGGTAAAGCAGACATTTGGTGGAAATATGTTAAGCGGTCTGAGGCGTCATGACAGATGATTGGAGTTGACAAGGGTTCAAGAGGATTTTTAGGAAGAAGTACCTGTCAGAAAGGTACTACGATAGTAAGGCTAAATATTTCTATGAGCTAAAGATGGGATCAATGATAGATGAAGAGTACACGACCATGTTTCTGGAGCTATTGAGGTATGTGACGTATCTTACTGATTAGAAGGCTAAAGTTCATATATTTTTCAATTGTTTGCCATTGTCATTTAGAGATCAGATTGAGTATGGTGAGCCTCGGTCACTTGAGGAAGTTATTTAGAAACTGAAACATTGCTATGAACAATCAAAGCATAAGAATGAATCTCAGCATGGATGGAAAATAAAGTACAAAGGTAAAGGTATATGGAATCCTAAGAGGACAAGGCCTTTGAATGTACATGGGAAAGAAAATATGGCACCGCAAAATAAGTTTAATGTAGCACACTGGTCGGTTGGAGTGTTGGACATGTGGTGAGGAGCACCTTAAGAGATATTGTCCACATAATCAGGGTGGTAGGCCTCAGATATACAGTGCACGGGAGGTGCATATTTTTGGGGATGTTGGTCAAAGTATTGCATATATCTATACAACAGTGGACAACACGCAGACAAAACACCAAGCATTTGTCATTGAGATGGACGGTAAGATTTGTGATCAAGTTATTTCTATTTTGATTGACCCTGGATCTAATTATAGCTATGTTAGTCATGACTTGGTGGATAAGTGTGGTTTTAGTAAGGAATTGCATGCAAAATCTTGGTTAGTGTAGTTGCCTACAAGTACAAATAAGTGAATTCATCATTGGGGAAGAGCTTGCGCATTTTATTTGAATGGTATGCCTACCGTAGCACATTTGAATGTATTACTGTTGGGTTCATACATTATGTTGTTGGGCATGGATTGGTTGTATCTTCATATAACTAAGATAGACTGTTATGATAAATATATTGAGTGTGTCAATGATAATGGGGAGCCAAGAGTCTTACAGGGAAAGAAGAAAGCCACATCAGTTAGGATAGTGATAGCTATGCAAGAAAAGCGTAGCCACATGAAAGGGTGAAAGCTATTTGCAGTACACGTTTCTAGTGATAAGGGTAAGGGGGTTGAGGATGCAAATGTGTTGAACATGTACCGAGTTTTGCAACAGTTTCAGGATGTATTTCCTGACGACATTACAGAGTTGCCACCTCACAGGGAGGTAGACTTTTCTATTGAGTTAGTTCTAGGGGCAGTGCCAACATCAAAAGCACCTTACAGGATGAGCACACCTGAGTTGGTTGAGTTAAAGCTACAACAGAAGGAAATGTTGGATAAGAGATACATTAGGCCAAGTGTATCACCTTGGGGCGCACCGGTCTTGTTTGCAAAGAAGAAAGATGGAACTCTCGGATTATGCATTGACTACAGGCAGTTGAACAAAGTGACTATCAAGAACAAGCACCCTTTGCTGAGGAATGATGACTTGTTCGATTAGCTGAAGGGAGTAGTAGTTTTCTTGAAGATTGACTTGAGTTCTGGATACCATCAAGTACGCATCAAACAAGAGGACATTTTCAAGACTACATTCAGGACCAGATATGGGCATTATGAATTTGTTGTTGTCCCATTTGGCTTAACTAATGCTCCACCTACATTCATGTGCTTGATGAATAGTGTGTTGCATCCATATTTGGATAAGTTTGTTATTTTGTTCATTGATGATATACTGGTATATTTAAAAATTGAGGAAGATTATGTCGAGCATTTAGCAACAATGTTGAGGTTTTTGAGAGAGCATCAGTTGTATGTTAAGCTCAGCAAGTGTTGTTCTTTCAGACTGAGGTACACTACTTGGGATATGTTGTCTCCAAGGAAGGAATTGCAGTAGATCTAGAGAAGATAAGGGGCATCATGGAGTGAATAGCTCATAAGAGTGTGGATGAGGTGAGATATTTCATGGGTCTGGCAGGCTATTATCGGAGGTTCATTAGGAACTTCTCACAGATTGCTTATCCCATCACATCATTGTAAAGGAAAGGTAAGAAGTTAGAATGGACGGAGGAGTGTGAGGCTAGATTTGAGCAGCTTAAGCAATTGTTGACACATGCACCAGTGCTATAGATTGCGGATCTGGACAAAGAGATTGTGGCATGCACAAATGCTTGCAAGAGAGGGCTTGGTGGAGTCCTTATGTAGGATGGACAAGTGGTATGTTATGAGTTTCGGAAACTAAAAAAGCACGAGAAAAACTACTCGATACATGATCTTGAGTTAGAAGCGATCATACATGCATTAAAGATGTGGAGAAATTATCTTCTTGGCAAGAGATTTGTACTGATGAGTGATCATATTAGGTTGAGGTATTTATTTAACTAGCCGAATCTGAATGCCAGGCAGGCTAGATGGTTGGCCACGATCAACGAGTTTGATTTTGAGATCAGGTACATCAAAGATAAAGAGAACATGGTGGCAGATGCTCTCAGCAGGTAGGTACAGGTACATCACTCGGAATCTATGAGCTCATATGGGACAGACTTACTGGATAGGATCTTGCAGGTAGGTCAGTAGGATGTCAAGTATATGGAGATTGTGCACAGGTTCTAGCAGGATGATGGTACAAGTACATATGATATTACAGGTGTAGGTATGGGTACATGTGATGGTACAGCTAAAGATGGAAGTACAATTACACATACATGTACAGGCGAAGGTGGACAGGGTATGTATTATTGTCTTACAATGGATGGATTGGTTAGGTTCTAAAACAGGATATATGTAATGGATAGCAGCGAGCTCAAGAAGGTGATATTGAGGGAGTTTCATGTGAAACCTTATTCAGGTCACCCAAGTTATCAGAAGACATTAACTGTAGTGAAGAAATTTTATTATTGGTCGAATCTGAAGAGGGGTGTAGTAGAGTTTGTGGCTAAGTGTTTTGATTGTTAGTGAGTGAAGGCAAAGGCAAACATCGAGGTGGACTGCTACAACTGATCGTGATTCCAGAGTGGAAATGGTAAGTCATTTCCATGGATTTCATTATAGGGTTGTCGAAGACATTAAAACAACATGATTCAATTATGGTCATTATGAAGAGGTTAACAAAGGTTGCACACTTCATTCTGGTGACATCTACGTTCTCAACTAGCGATGTGGCATAGGTATTCATAAGAGATGTAGTTAGACTGCACAGTGTTCCAAAGAAGATTGTGTTAGACAGGGATGCAAAGTTCACTTCCAAGTTTTGGAAGAAGTTATTTGTAGGTTTGGGCACAGAGTTGGCCTTTGGAACATCTTATCATCAACAGACATACGAATAGATAGAGAAGGTCAATAGGATAACTGAGGACATGTTGAGGATGTATGTGATACATTAGAAAAGGAAGTGGGAAGAGTATCTCCCTTTGGTAGAGTTCGCATACGACAATGGTTATCAAGAATCATTGAGGATAAGTCCTTTTGAGGCATTGTATGGGTAGAGTTGTAACACTCCCATCAGCTGGAGTGATCTAGTTACCAGGGTATTGATTGGACCAAATATGTTGGCAGACATGGCACCACGGTTTGGTGGACCCTTCAGTATCATTGAGAGGATTGAGCCAGTAACCTATTGACTTGCACTGCCTCTAGCAATGAAATTCCATGATGTTTTCCATGTATCTTTACTTAAGAAGTATGTTAAGGATGTTGATCATGTGATTGACTGGTTTGTATTGTAGGTGGAACCAGATGGACAATTCCAACCGAAGCCTCAGCGTATCTTGCAGAAAAAGGTGCTCATGCTCCGGAACCGAGCAATCAAGCAAGTTAAAGTGCAATGGAAGCACTTTGGGCCCAATGAAGCTATATGGGAAATGGCGGATCAGATGCGGGCGCTGTATCCTTCCTTGCTTGTTGGTTGAGGCAAAGCAAATTCGATATGGTGGTTTGGTATATGCTTTGATATGGTGTTTTGGTATATGTTTTAATATGGTGTTTTGGTATATGTTTTGATATGGTGTTTTGGTATATTTTTTGATATGGTGTTTTGGTATATGCTTTGATATGGTTTTTTGGTATATGCTTAGATATGGTGTTTATTATATGTTTAAACATATGTTTTGATCTATGATTTGATATATGTTTTGGTATATATTTTTGGTAATTTTGTTATATGTACACATGTATATGGATGTAAATACCGCCATGAGCTATGTTATAAAGTTCCATTATGCGGTATGGGTATCATGTTATTATCATTATGTTGTCATGTTACTATGTTATCATGTGGTCATGTTATCATGATGTTATGATGTCATGTGGATTGGTACTCAATAGGATGATCATTGTAAATACCTTAATGAGTTGTGTTATAAAGCTCAACTATGCAGTATGTTGTCATGTTGTCACGAGTTTTTTCTTTTGAGTAGTTTTGTCATTCTAAATACTGCAAATGAGTTTTGTTATAAAATCCCATGAGTAGTATGTATTCTTCCAAAAGGTTGTTCAAGTATATGTGTGATTGAACACAAAGGACAGTGTCCCCAAGGGGGAGGGTTTTGTAACATCCCTGGTGAAAATTCCATGTAATAAAAGTTAAAAACAATAACCATAGTTGATGGGACACTTATTCCAAGTTGAATGTTGGGCAAGACATCTTGGGGGTGTTCATTTGATTGTTTATGGCTAAGGAAATGGCTAAGGCTTTGGAAACGCAAAATGGCATTTTTGGCACATTTATTTATGAAAATAATGCAAATTAGGAGAAAAGGGAGGTGAAAGGTCACATTATGCATGTGAGGAGGAAAATGAAGGAAAATAATGGAAAATAAAGAAAATAGAGGCCTCATTCACAAAAAGGCTTCTGAGGATCAGTTGGTAACCTTTGGTCAGTTGAGTTTTAGAGCTCTCTCATTATTCTCTCTCTCTCACTCTCACTCTTGGACACTCAGAGTTTCTTGAAGCTATTTTGGCATTGGAGCAAGAAAGGAAAAGAAGGCAAGAGGAAGCAAAGATCAAGCAGGGAAACGCAGGATCAAGTAGTTATAGCAGGCTTCATTGTAGGTATCAAATTGCATGTGTATTTTACTTGCTAGATTTGGCATGCATGGCATTGCATGTGGTTCTTTTCTATCATGGCATGGGTTTCACCAGGTGTAACAGTGTTTTTAGCCTAGCATTTCCATTTCCGAATAGCCATGGTGTGATGGGGCTTCTCATGTTTTGGTTGAGCTAGATTTCCAGATGGATTCAACGCTAAGTGGGGTGGATCTCCAAATGATAGAACACATGACCTAGTGGTCCCTAAACCAGATTATGGATCACAGTAAACCCACTGGCCTAGTGACCCCTGAGCTAGGCTGCGAGTTGCGGTAAAGCCAAGATTGTGTTGCCTCGGTGGGCCTAGGAATCCTTACCGATGAATGACAGGATATACATAAAGCCAAGAGGTGGTTTTCTCTCCGTTGGGCCTAGTAATCCCAGGTTGGGATATGCAGTAAAGCCTAGAGAGTGGGTCTCGGTTTAGAGCCTAGTGATTTAGATTTGGATTGCGGTAAAGGTTGAGAGACTAGGATACGGGAAAATTCCTCACAGTGTAGGTGGAGAAAGTCGCTGGCATCCATGGTTGTTTGGCCTAGTGATCAGGTGGAGATCATGGTAAATCTTGTTATGATGTGTTCATTGTGTTGGCCTAGTGATCCAGGATGGATTACTGTAAAGCTTGATTTTTGTTGATGAGGGTGACATGGTTTAGCCTTAGCATGCCTTGATTGGTTATTTTGGTTTGACTCCCACATTCATGCTTGGAATATGGCATGGGGATGAATGGCTAAAGAGAGGTTTGGCTCAACCATTCTATGGTCAGGTGGAACATTGTAGTCCCATCTTTGGTTGGTTCATTGTATTCATTAATGAGAAATTGATTCCCTTGATTTTCATGTGTAAATGTATTGCTTTATATGTGGATTTTGATGGTTGATATGTTTATGGTATTTATGTTCCTATTATGTTGGTTATATGTACATTTTATTACAACAACTATGTATGGCTCTCAGCATGTTTTTATTTGTACATGAATGGATAATGTGTCTATGACCTAATAGATGATAGTGTAGCAAATGACATGAGGGAACATTGTTTCATAGTGATTCTTAGATAAGTAAGAGATCCCTACACTTAATTATGTTGTTTACACATGTAGGTTACATGTTGATGATGTTGGATTTAAGAGATCTGTGGTTTGCATCTTTTGAATCAGTGACCGGAGAATCCACAGTATGAACATTTTTATACCAACGTTTCAAATCCCAAATGGGATCCATCATCAAGATTTTAGAATGATGATAAAAGAAGAGCTTCTTTGGGAATAAATAATAATGAGGAATTTTTTTTAGGGAACCACACACTGTCGGCTTGGACTAATAATTTTATTTTATTTTATTTTATTTTA
>APFE030479052.1:136368-152842 GCA_000404065.3 Pinus taeda
GCTATATAGAAAACAATATATTATAGAATTTTAATGCTAATTCTTCAACTTGATATTAATAAAAAGGTACAGACTAATAAAATAGAAAAGGAGAGGGATAACTTACCTATTGAATGCTTCACCTGGGGATGTGTTGGCGTTTTTGATTTCCCTGATCAAGGGAAGCTAGCTCCTCCTAATCTCCATACCATTGTCTCTGTTCAGATTGTGAGGATGCTTGATAATTTCAAGTGCTTCTCTGATCTTTCGTCTCTGATGCTGCTCTTCCCTTGCGATAATGGATGCGCTTTCCAGGCAGATATGGTGCTTAGTCTTTGAGGAGTGTTCTGCCAGGGCTGAAGTACGAGATCTTCCATTCCTAATATCAGCGCCATGTTCCTTGAGCCTTTTCTGGAGGGAGCGAATTGTTTCACCTATGTAGCTTTTCCCACAAGAACAATCTATTTTATAGACTCCTTTAAGCTGATGTTTGTCAATATCATCTTTTATAGACTTCAAACCTTGCCTGATCGTATCAGGTGCTAAGAAATGAGTGATAATGTTTTTATTTCTTAGGATTTTTGCGATTTTGTTTGTAACTCCATGGATATAAGGAAGAAAAACCTTACCATATTGAGGATGGTCTTGAGCCTTGGGCTCATGAGATAACAACCTTCTTTCAGCTTTCTCTATGGCTTTTTTAATTTCTTTCTCTTTGTAGCCTATACTCTTAAAATTTAAAACTAAATGCTTCTTTTCATCGTTCAGATGCTCTGAGTCGGAAATTCGAAGGGATCTAATGGCAAGAGTGTTTAGAACACCAAACTTCTGGGCTGGGTGGTGGTGGGAATCAGCATGGAGTTAACTTTCTGTGTGGGTTGACTTCCTGAAAACCTTATGGCCCAACGAGCCATCCTCTTTTCTGATGATTAGAACGTCTAAAAAAGGAATGCTCATGTTTTCTTCAAGCTCCATCGTAAATTTTATTTCTGGAGAGATAGAATTTAAGTGAATGAAAAACTTGTCAAGTTCTGCCTTACCATGAGTCCATTTTATATTGGTATCGTCGACAAAATGCTTCCACCAAGCTGGTTTTAATGGATATGATTCCAGGGCCTTCTTTTCAAAGTATTCCATGTATAGGTTGGCCACGATTGGAGAAAGGGGTGATCCCATTGCCACACCAGATGTCTGCTCATAAAATATTCCTTGGAAGGTGAACACAGTTGACCTTAAGAAGATTTCAGCCAGCTTTGCAGTCCCTGGATCAGTAACATCTTTTATAACCTGAATGGCTTCATCAAGACGAATCTCTGTGAATAACGATACTACGTCAAAGCTTACAAGGATGTCATCATGCTCCATCTTTTCATTTTCAATAAGATTCACAAAGTCCTGGGAGTCTTTGATGAAGGAATCAGTATTTCCGACAAGGGGTTTAAGAATTTTAGCAACATATTTAGCAAGTTCATAGGTTGGGGAACCAATAGTATTAAATATCGGTCTAAGGGGGACCCCTTCCTTATGGATCTTGGGTAATCCATAGATTCTAGGGATAGTTTCACAGGAGGGGATTAATTTCTTTTTTAATTTTTCGTCAAGGTTGGAATCTGAGATGATCTTTTTTACATCCTTCATGATTTTGGGGATGGGATTACTATTCAGCTTCTTATAACTTCCACAATTTAGGTGATCATTCATTTTACGAACATAGTCTTCTTTGTCCAAGATGACCGCTGCTCCTCCTTTATCTGCTTTAAGAACCACGACCTTGTCATTGTTCCGCAAGGATTTGAAGGCTTTATGTTCTTCTTTACTCAAGTTGCTTCTGGGAGTTTTGGCTTTCCTCATGATGGGAGAAAATTCCTGCCTCAATGCTTCTTTATCTTCCAGAGGAAGGTTACTAATCCCATCCTCTATGCTACATATCATCTTTTCAAAACTACGCAGGTGATATTAAGCATAATGGGGGGCACAAAATAGATCCAAATCTGATGAATAACAACAATACTGAATATGACATCACGCTGGATAGGGCGCAGAATGCTGAAGTTAATATGTTGACCCACGGTTCGCACATTACAGTAAACAATCTTAGTGCAGATGGCAATGTTACTCTGGAAAGGATGCAGGATTCCAAAGTAGATGCTCATGGCTTAGTCAGCAATTTCAATGGTGGTACGCAGATTCATAACGTAAGCATTAGAAAGGGCAGTTTTAGCTAGTATGAGAGGGTCGAAGGTAATACGCCAAGCAAGGGTGACCATGAGAATTGGTTAGACAATGAGTGCATAAATAAAGATAGCACAAGAATCAATAGCAATCAAGGCTTAGACAAGAGTTTCCAAAAGGGAAAAAGTCTATCTTCAGAAAACACCTATGAGTCAAAATTAAAAAGAAAAGTGGTCAACCTTTCTTCCCAGGAATTAGATCCTATAGCCATTAATGTTCTCAGCAAAGGTATGGGGTTTGCGGTGGCCCCTAAAAACCTTCCAATTGAAAAAATGATATGTAGCATAGAGGATGGGATTAGTAACCTTCCTATGGAAGATAAAGAAGCATTGAGGCAGGAATTTTCTCTCATCATGAGGAAAGCCAAAACTCCCAGAAGCAACTTGAGTAAAGAAGAACATAAAGCCTTCAAATCCTTATGAAACAATGACAAGGTCGTGGTTCTTAAAGCAGATAAAGGAGGAGCAGCGGTCATCTTGGACAAAGAAGACTATGTTCGTAAAACGAATGATCACCTAAATTGTGGCAATTATAAGAAGCTGAACAGTAATCCCATCCCCAAAATCATGAAGGATGTAAAAAAGATCATATCAGATTCCAACCTTGACGAAAAATTAAAAAAGAAATTAATCCCCTCCTATGAAACTATCCCTAGAATCTATGGATTACCCAAGATCCATAAGGAAGGGGTCCCCCTTAGACCGATAGTTAATACTATTGGTTCCCCAACCTATGAACTTGCTAAATATGTTGCTAAAATTCTTAAACCCCTTGTCGGAAATACTGATTCCTTCATCAAAGACTCCGAGGACTTTGTGAATCTTATTAAAAATGAAAAGATGGAGCGTGATGACATCCTTGTAAGCTTTGACGTGGTATCGTTATTCACAAATATTCCTCTTGATGAAGCCATTCAAGTTATAAAAGATGTTACTGATCCAGGGACTGCAAAGCTGGCTGAAATCTGCTTAAGGTCAATTGTGTTCACCTTCCAAGGAATATTTTATGAGCAGACATCTAGTGTGGCAATGGGATCACCCCTTTCGCCAATCGTGGCCAACCTATACATGGAATACTTTGAAAAGAAGGCCATGGAATCATATCCGTTAAAACCAGCTTGGTGGAAGCGTTTTGTCGATGATACCAATATAAAATGGACTCATGGTAAGGCAGAACTTGACAATTTTTTCATTCACTTAAATTATATCTCTCCAGAAATAAAATTTACGATGGAGCTTGAAGAAAACATGAGCATTCCTTTTTTAGACGTTCTAATCATCAGAAAAGAGGATGGCTCGCTGGGCCATAAGGTTTTCAGGAAGTCAACCCACACAGAAAGTTACCTCCACGTTGATTCCCACCACCACCCAGCCCAAAAGTTTGGTGTTCTAAACACTCTTTCCATTAGGGCCCTTCGAATTTCCGACTCAGAGCATCTGAACGATGAAAAGAAGCATTTAGTTTTAACTTTTAAGAGTATAGGCTACAAAGAGCAAGAAATTAAAAAAGCCATAGAGAAAGCTGAAAGAAGGTTGTTATCTCATGAGCCTAAGGCTCAGGACCATCCTCAATATGGTAAGGTTTTTCTTCCTTATATCCATGGAGTTACAGACAAAATCGCAAAAATCCTAAGAAAGAAAAACATTATCACTCATTTCTTAGCACCTGGTACGATCAGGCAAGGTTTGAAGTCTGTAAAAGATGATATTGACAAACATCAACTTAAAGGAGTCTATAAAATAGATTATTCTTGTGGGAAAAGCTACATAGGTGAAACAGGTCACTCCCTCTAGACAAGGCTCAAGGAACATGGCGCTGATATTAGGAATGGAAGATCTCGTACTTTAGCCCTGGCAAAACACTCCTCAAAGACTAAGCACCATATCTGCCTGGAAAGCGCATCCATTATCGCAAGGGAAGAGCAGCATCAGAGACGAAAGATCAGAGAAGCACTTGAAATTATCAAGCATCCTCACAATCTGAACAGAGACAATGGTATGGAGATTAGCGGGAGCTGGCTTCCCTTGATCAGGGAAATCAAAAACGCCAACACATCCCCAGGTGAAGCATTCAATAGGTAAGTTATCCCTCTCCTTTTCTATTTTATTAGTCTGTACTTTTTATTAATATCAAGTTGAAGAGTTAGCATTAAAATTCTATAATATATTGATTTCTATATAGCTATTAATTAATTATAAATATTAATTATTTATAATTGTTAATATGATTTGGTTTAATATATTAGTTTAATTTATATAGAAATTAATATAGTTTTCCCTATTATTTTTAGAAATAACCTTTTAATATAAGAATTAGCATTTTAATGCTATAATATAATAATTTCGATATAACTATTAATTAATATATTAATTATTATATTAACCAATTATAAATATTTATTATTTATAATTGTTAATATGAAGTAGTTTAATATATTAATTTAATTTATATAGAAATTATTATATTTTAGTTCATTAATCTAATTTTACTTTTAGTTCTAGTTCAATTCCCTAATTTTATCTTTAGGTTTTGTATTAATATATTAACCCTTCAATAAATTTTTTATTAAAATAAAAGTAATTTATTAAAAATAAAGTAATTTTAAAATTAAATTAAATTAAATTAAATTATTAGTCCAAGCCGACAGTGTGTGGTTCCCTAAAAATTTTCCTCATTATTATTTATTCCCTAAGAAGCTCTTCTTTTATCATCATTCTAAAATCCTGATGATGGATCCCATTTGGGATTTGAAACGTTGGTATAAAATGTTAATACTGTGGATTCTCCGGTCACTGATTCAAATGTTGATGATGTGTTTGACGAAATGACTGTCATCGCTAGTAGGGGTTTGGTTATGGTCTTGTTCAGTTTATTGCTTTAGCGTCATTGTTTCCCTGTATTTTACTGATTCTAAACTATCACGCCATTTCGGGTAGTGGCATGGGCTCTGGGCCTGAAAAAGTGGCTTAAATCCTGGGGTTGTTGGCACAAAACTGATAATTTTTTGTTCTAGTTGCTAGAAATCAAGCCTGTGAGAGCAACTTTAGGTTGTTGGTCGCTCCCTTGCCCATAGCATGAGAGCGACTATGGCCTAAGAGATCCAGAACAGTAGTAGGACCCAGGGACAGGTTTTCTGAGTGGCTGACTTGTCTCTTGAGGGTTCTGTTGATGAGGTTGGATGATTATGTGTGATGTTCCATCGATTCCACTTCCTTAAGGTCACATAGGAGGTTGAATATGATCATATTAGCCTCTCGTCTCATCTTTACCCTGGTTGGCATGGTTACTTGGGTGGATGTGGGAGGAGGGTGTTACAGGATGACTAGGCCCTAAACTGAGACCAGTCTCTCAGGCCTTACCGCAATCCAAACCCAGATCACTAGGCCCTAAATCGAGACTTCTCCCTTAGAAATTACCATGTATCCCGCCAAAACCAGTCAAGGGGTTCCTAGGCCTTGGAAATGAACCTTAAGACCACCTTCGCCCTGGATTACAAAATCCATCAGGAAAACCAAAGCTCAAAACCAAGATAAACATCCCAACATACCATGGAATCCAGAGAAAGGTAAGGCTAGGCTTAAAACCATTGTCATAACCCGACAAAATGATGCCACTGACAACAAGAGAACCATACACCAACATGCAAAGCCATGCATGTCAAAACCAACTAGGAAATCACACATGGAATATGTTACCTACAAGTATTCCTATTGAAGTTATTGATCATGCTATTCCATCCTTAATCCTTGCTTTCCTTCCTTTCCCTTTGCTTGTTTTTCCTTCCTTGATCCAAAGCTATAGTGCTCTAAGAAAACTCTAAGTGACCAAGAGTGAGAGAGAGATAATAATGAGAGAGCTCCAAAACTTGAACTGACAAAAGGTTGCCAACTGATCCTCAGAAGCCTTTTTATTAATGAGCCCTCTATTTTCATCATTTTCCATGATTTTCCTTCATTTTCCTCCTTACATGCAACCAGTGACCTTTCACCTTACTTTTCTCTTAATTTCCTTTATTTTCATAAATAAATGTGCCAAAATTTCCTTTTTGCCTTTGCCAATTTCCTTAGCGAAAAACACACCCAGTGATGCCCACTAGGATATTTTTTCCCAACAGTCAGCTTTGAATAAGTGTCCTTTAACTGTGGTCTTATTTTTCCTTTATTAAATTTTATTACATGAACTTTTCACTAGGGATTTTACATAATCCTCCCCTTTGGGGAACACCGTCCTCAGTGTTAAAACACACCAAGACCTCATCAAAGCCGTTGAAAAGCAAACATACTGCCCATGGAGCTTTATAACTTAGCTCATTGTAGTATTTACAATGAAAGACCTGCTCAAAAGAAAAACATCATGACAACATGACAAGATAATAGCCATACCGCTTATTGGAGCTTTATGACTTAGCTCATGGTGGAATTTACATACATACATACATACATACATACATATATATATATATACCAAAACATCATCAAAACATATGCCAAACATATACCAAACGTCAAACTGAAACTATTTTGCCTCAACTGTCAAACAATGAAGTATACAGGACCTGCATCTGACCTACCATCTCCCATGTAGCTTCTTCAAGCCCAAAGTGCTTCCATTGCACTTTAAATTTCTCTATGGCTCTATTCCTGAGTATGAGTTGCTTTCGCTGCAATATGCACTGAGGCTCCGATTGGAACTCTCCTTCTTGCTCCACCTGCAATACAAACCAATCAATAACATGATCAACATCCTTTATATACCTCTTAAGCAATTAAATATGGAAAACATCATGGACTTTCACTATTGGAGGTAGTGCAAGTCGATAGGCCACTGGTCCAATCCTCTCAGGGATCTCAAAAGTCCCGCAATACCATGGTGTCAACTTGGCACATGAACCAATCCTTAGAGATCTCTTCTTGGGCTTGATGTTCAAATACACATGCTCCCCAACAACACCCTATGTTGATCCGCATAACTCTTATGTCTATCCTTTGCTAACTCTAGATTCTTCTTTATAAGCTGCATTTTCTATTTCATGTCTACCAACATATCCAGTCCAATAAGTGCCTTTTTCACTGGATCACTTCAGTTGATGGGAGTATTACAACTTCGCCCATACAATGCCTCAAAAGGAGTCATCCTCAATGAATCATGATAACCATTGTTGTATGTGAACTCAACCAATGGAAGATACTCCTCCCATCTCCTCTACTAGTGCATCACATACATCCTCAACATATCCTCCAAGATCATGTTGGCCCTTTCTGTTTGTCCATCTGTTTGTGGATGATAAGTTGTACTGAAGGCCAAATTCGTGCCCAAACCTACAAATAACTACTTCCAAAACTTGGAAGTGAACTTTACATCCCTGTTTGACACAATATTCTTCGAAACACCATGTAATATCACTATCTCTCTGATAAAAACTTGTGCTACCTCACTGAGTGAATATGTAGTTTTCATTGGAATGAAGTGAGTTACCTTGCTCAACCTGTCGACCACGACCATAATAGAATCATGCTATCTCAATGTCCTTGGAAGACCTGTAATGAAATTCATGGAAATGACCTCCCATTTCCATTATGGAATCATTTTAGGTTGTATTAGACCACCTAGATGCTTACATTTTGGTTGTACCAGCTAACAATCTAAACATCTAGCCAGAAACTTTCCCACTTCCTTCTTCAGATTCGGGCAATGGTAAAACTTCTTCACCACTGTCAATGTCCTCTGATGTCCTAGTTGACCCGAGTATGGATTAACACGAAACTTCCTCAGGATAAACTTCTTGAGCTCACCGCAATTCAGTACATATATCTTATCCCTGAATCTCACCAAACCATATGCCACGAGACGATAGTTTGTATCCATACCACCTATACATGTACATGTACTCTAATGTAACATGTGCATGATCTCCATGTACTTATCACCCCGTTGTTTTGCCTGCAAGATCCTATCTTGTAACTCTGTCCCATAAGATCTCATAACTACTATATGGTTTACATATACCTTCCTGCTAAGAGCATTTGCAACCCAGTTGTGTTTTCCTTTGATGTATCTGAACTTGAAGACGAACTCACTAAGGGTGGCCAACCACATACCTTGCCTGGAATTTAGATTCGGATGGTCAAACAAATACATCAACCCACTGTGGTCACTCATCAGTACAAGCCTCCTACCAAGAAGATAGTTTCTCCACATCTTTAATGCATCTATGATCGCTGCTAGCTCAAGATCAAGCATCAGATAGTTCTTCTCATGCTCATTCATTTTCTGTGACTCATAGCACACTACCTATCCTTCTTGCATGATAATTCCACCATGTCCTCTATTGCAAGCATATGTACACACTACAAACTCCTTGTCCGAATATGCAATCTTTAGCACTGGTGCATGTGTCAACAACTGCTTGAGCCGCTCAAAACTAGTTGCACATTCTTCCATCCATTCAAACTTCTTATGTTTCCTTTGCAATGATGTGATGGGATACACAATGAGTGAGAAGTTCCTGATGAACCTCCTACAGTAACCTCCCAATCCCATGAATGATCTCACCTCATCCACATTCTTAGGGGTTGCCCACTCCATGATGGCCCTTATCTTTTCTGGATATACTGTTATGCCTTCCTTGGAGACAACATGCCCCAAGTAATGTGCCTTAGTCTGAAAGAAGCTGCACTTGCTAAGCTTAGCATACAGCTGATGCTCTCTTAGAAATCTCAACACTGCTGCTAAATGATCGACATGTTCTTTCTCATTTTTATAATATACCAGTATGTCATCAATGAATATAATAACAAACTTGTCCATATAAGGACACAACACACTATTCATCAAACACATAAATGTAGCTAGAGCATTAGTCAAATCAAATGGAACTACAACAAACTTATAATACCCATACCTAGTCCTGAACGCACTCTTGAAGATATCCTCTTCCTTGGTGCGTACCTGATGGTATCCCGATCTCAAATCGATCTTAGAGTACACTATTACTCCCTTCAATTGATCAAACAAATCACCAATCCTCAGCAATGGGTTCCTATTCTTAATCGTTACCTTATTTAACTGCTTGTATTCAATGCACAATCTAAGAGTACCATCTTTCTTCTTTACGAACAACACTGGTGCACCCCAATGCGAGACACTTTACCTAATGTATCCCTTGTCAAGCATCTCCTTTAACTGCAACTTCAGCTCTACCAACTTAGGTGTGCTCATCCGATAAGCTGCCCTTGATGCTAGAGCTGCCCTTGGAACCAACTCAATAGAAAAGTATACCTTGCTGTGAGGTGGAAACTCTGTAATGTCCTCAGGAAATACATCCTGAAACTATTGTAGAACTGGGTATCTGCTCAAAACATCTGCATCCCCAACTTCCTTAACTTTGTCACTAGAAATGTGCACTGCAAACATCACACAACCTTTTCTACAACTACTCTTAGCTTGCATAGTGGTAACCATCCTCACTGGTGCAAGCTTCTTCTTCCCCTACAAAGTTCTTTTTTCCCCACTATCATCCACACAATCAATCGTCTTGTTAAATCAATCCACTTTGGTCTTGTGAAGGTACAACCAATCCATACCCAAAAGCATATTATACAAACCCAATGGTAGTACATTCAAATTTGTTGTTGTAGGCATACCATTTAACTCAAATGCACAAGCCCTTACGCTATGGTGAACTATCTTCTTTGTACCATCCATCTCAATGATAGATGCATGATGATATGCCTGCCTTTTGTCCACAGCTGCATAGATACGAGGAATGTTATGACCAAAATCACCAATTGTATATGCATCCTAATCATTGTAGATTTGGGTTCTACCACCACTCTGATATTGCAGACAATTCCTCTTATGATGATCCTTACCATATATACAACACTGCAATGGTTCCCTACCACCTCCTCTAGCCTACTGCTCTCCATGTCCTTTCTCAGTTACATTGAACCTCTTTTAAGGAACTACATTTTATTTCTCACTTTCATCTTTAGTTCTATCTTGATTTGGTGGCTATTTTCCTTTAGCTTTCTCATTTCTATTCAAGTCACGCTTAGGCTCAACTTGATGCTTCAACTACTCATAAAAAATTTTAAATTTGTGGATGGCCTCCTCCAACGATCTAGGCTCATTGAACTCAATCCGGTCACTGTATGCTACTGGCAGTCCACTAATGAATCTTTGAACTTGGCCTTCTCCTCCTTGAGGTAAGACACATATCTCAACAACTCCAAGAACCTCCTAGTATACTCATCATCTATCATGGAACCCATCTACAACTCATAAATCTCCTCAACTTTGTCATCAAATTATCTTTCCGACAAATACCTTTTTTTAAGATCCTCTCAAACTCATGAGAAGTTAAATCATCCTCATGTATACCTTTAACATTATTCACATCTTCCCACCAAATATCTGTTTTACCTTTGAGACTAAAAGTGGTTATCTTTGCTTTCATGTTTTCTGAATAATCGTGCAATCTGAAGAATTTCCTCATTCCAAGCAACCATGCCTCTCCATCCTGTGATTTCTTCATATCTCCATCAAAGTTACGCAGCTTTGATTTCTTAAACTCATTCGGAAAGTATCCCCTATAATCTCCCCCTGTAAGGATGATAACGATGACGACCATGATGCCTGTCTGAACCAGAACTAGAATAGTACCTATGTCCATCACCTCTCCCATTTGAAGCGTCCAACAACCTGCCATCTCTGATCGTGTCATCTTTGTCTGACCTGTGACAACCATAAGGCCTACTTCCATATGCCCCATTAGTTATGTCCTCCTACTCATGGTTGATCCGAAGTGGTCCCTGTCACTGCAATTCTGACAAACTCTGAAGTAGCCTTACATTAACCTTTGCTTATTTCTCTTGTTCCTGCATGATTTTGTCATTTCCTGCCTTACAACTCCTTATTTATTCCTTCAAGATTCTCATTTTATCTTCCAAATCAGAAGAGAGCCCAACACCACGCTACTCATTCGATTCATAGGGGGAGTCTTTGTAGCCTACCATCTTGCTAGCCATTTGATCTCTTTCTTGGAAGGCATACTATGTTAGCTAAACCAAATTGCAATAAACCAGTATGCCTTAGCATAGTTTAGGGTGGATATCTCATCTGCAAGATCATCAAATCAGCGTGATACATGTATAACATAATCATAATAGCATATAGACATATGATACATAAGCACATAACCATGTAACCATCAGTATAGCTAGAGTCCAATCATCAATGCATGACCATATCAACTACATACATACCATGAATACATGCATGACAACAACAACCATAACACCATTGTATACTTGACCACATGCAAACATTAACATTCATAAGCAATGCGTAATCGACCACACACACTTATGGACGCATATGATCAAGCATGAATGACGATACTTGTAACCAAACCTACAAGAATGATACATGTAACCAAGCATGCAAGAATGTAACCAAACATACGAGAATGTAACCAAGCATACAAAATGACACGTGTAAGCGACATATAACAACATGTAACTAGTCACACACTCATGACAACATGCTTCACAAAACGACATCCTTATTCCAATGGCAACATCACTACGACAATGACCAACACCATGCATATGCAACAAGCACATAGAACACAAGGATGACTGACACATGTACAACCTACATGAATGCATGACAACCACACTCACTCAAGGAGAGCACAACCATGCTTTGATATCAATCTGTAACCACCTTCCTCCCACATCTACCCAAATAACCGACCAACTGGGGTGATCATGCAATGAGAGAGGCCACTATGAAGGGATTCAACCTCTTTGGTGACCTTAAGGAAATGGAATTGATGGAACGCATCAACTATACCTTGCACATCAACAACAACACCTGCAGGAGACATCTTAAGCACTCAAACGTCTTTCCCATGGGTCCCACATATATTTTAGATCTCTTTACCTCTGGATGCTCTCATTCTATAGGCATGCCAACATCCAGGGACCTCTAGATGCTCTCAAATTCCTGCAAGCCATTTTCCAGGGACTTTTCCCAACAGGCATGTGCCAGTGTCCGCAGAATTCAAGGCACTTTTCTAGCCCAAAATTCAGGTCACTGCCCAAAACTTGTTATAACTTTTAGAATCCATCAAAGCCATGATGATAAGACTACTAAACCAAAAATCAACCTCGGGACTAGGCCTGACCATCCCCAACCAGGATTGACATTCTGTCAAACACTTAACATCAATGCAACCTATAGGTCTAGGATACAAGCCAAAGCATGAATTACTAAAAACTCTTATGAAACATGACAAGAAGGATCACCACCTTCTCCATTGAACTGTTATAACATCAATTAGAGCTTGCATTCATCAATTTAACAAATACAAGTAATTGCATCCATCCACCAAAAGCTTCGCTTGCTCTGATATGGGTTATACACCATCACCAAGGTTGTAGGGGACAATTCCTTCGAGCTCAGCATTCCATCGTTCCTTGTTTTGCACTCAATCTTCAATGTGGATTGCCTGCAACCATACTTTCCTCCATTGTTGGACACATCTGACGTTGCTGAGCAGATGATACCAACAAATCTCAACCCAAGTTGCATTGAGCTGGCTACAAATGAAAGGATCATGGACACACAAATCAAGAACACTCGCTATCATAGGATCAAACTATATCAAGTTGTCAAAGCATGCCAACTCCTTCATCAGGGAAATTGATTCACTAGGGACCAGGTTCAACAAAATTTTTCTCACCTCATGGAGGCTCTGCACATAATGGGGACCATTACTTCCTAAGGGGGGAGGATTGATCCAAGTCAGTTTTGTCCACCTTCCTATTCCACCTAGATCTCCAGGAGGTTTCATCAATTTCCTTGATTATAATAGCATTTACTATTTTTAGCTATTTTTTAGGTCCTAAACTTTCGGACCTGTTTTGACCTCCTAAACGACGTTTTTTTAAGGCCTGCAAAAATGTATGTGTCAAATCCTCTAGTACTCAGAAATATTTTTCCAATGAGGTATCCTACATGTCAAATGGAGTATCATATGACCAAGTTACGACCATGGGAAATTGGATTCCCAACTAACCCCAACGAGGCCCACAAACTCTTGGTGTTTCATCTCCTGCAGTTAGAGTGTTGGTTGTTAGGGTTTTTGTTTGTTGTTCAATAATAAAAAGGGCATTTAGCCTAATTGTAACATAGCTATGAGGCATGTAACCACCATATCTCCTCTAAGAGATAAGCTACCATCACTCGAGCTAGTTTATTTCCATTCTGTATGTAAGCATATTTCAGTTCTTTGAAATTAATGAAATGAAGTTTTATTTCTGTTGCATCTTTGTGTTTATGTTTATAATTTTATTTTGTTGTTCCTACATAATTTTAGATCACATACCTCATTGGTGGCTCATCAGTGAGTTACACATGCAATTTTGTTTCCTTCATGTCACAACAAGTCAAGCTAACTCTTTGATCAAATCATCATGTGTAAACATATCACATCCGATTAGCTCAAAACGCAAACATCATAACCAGAATCATAGATCATGTGTAACCATCATAGATCAGAGTCATAGATGACATGCATAATTAAAACTGAAATAAAATACTGATACTTATTTGTCAATTGGTTCTTTGCTTCTACCTTTGTCCTTTATCCTTTTTGTACACACATTGAATCAATTTACATACCTAGCAATTACCCAATGCCTTCTCTTTGTAATAACCTTGGTTAAAACTTCATGTAAAAAAATATAAGACCAAGGTCATGGGACATGTATTCCAAGTTGAATGTTGGGCAAAAGATCCTAGTGGGTGTCACTTCGGTTTATTATGACTAAGGAAATTGGAAAAGGCAGTGAAAAGGCAAAATGGAAATTTTGGCACCTTTATTTATGAAAATAATGGAAAATAGGAGAAAAGGAAGGTGAAAGGTCACAGGTTGCATGTGAGGAGAAAAATGAAGGAAAATAATGGGTGGCTTTCTATTCAGCCAAGCAACCCACCTCGTTCAATCATTATTAGCTGATCGGCCCCTGGAGGGCATCATTGGAAGGTGACCAAAGAAAGCAATGTATTTCCTCTCCCTTATGGTCGAGCCGCTTACGCCGTTAATTGGCGTTTTATAAGCCTCCTGGGGTCGAGGGTTACCATAATGGGGCGGTTTATAGCCTCCTGGGTTCGAAGGGTTACCATAATGGGAAAGTTTATAAGCCTCCTTCGTAAGTAGCTTGGTTGCTAGATACGGCGTAGTTAGTTATATATGAGCATGTGGTAGTTTAGGTAGAGATAGAGATGTGCACCTCGGCGAGATGGCGTAATGACATATATAATGATAGTGATTTTCTAGCTAGAGGCAGCCTTGAGCAATATATAAAACCCCCAAAGAATGAAGCGATAACTCGATTTGGGGATGCACTTTAAGGCTCGACCAATATTTACCCACCCAATCCCCTTAGGCGGAGGTTTTCACATATTTCGATGGCGGCCAGTCGAGCTTACCTACTAAATTAATTGGCCATTTTAGTTGGCTGGAGGTTTTCACATCTTCCCTCAATTTCCTGACTTTATTGGGTGGGGGCTTTTGGTCGAGCACCTAAAGGTTAGGGTTTATTATTGTGTTGGGGGGTTAAACAGTCGAGCCTAGCTTGCGCATGCCTATTAATAGAATTTTTCAGGAGGCGGAGGTTTTCACATATTTCGATGGTGGCCAGTCGAGCCAATGCTTAACGCATTCTATAATTTGGCCATTTTAGCTTTGCGGAAGGTTTTTGCAAGATTCCCGTCAATTTAAATTATTTGGGTGGGGGGGGCCTCTCCCTCCTTATCAGTCGAGCCCCTAAAGGCCTTAACAAGTCGAGCCTGCTTACGCATTACCTTTTGGTCCGAGCACCTAAAGGTCCTCTCCTTAACAGCGAGCCTGCTTGCGCATCCTATTATAGCATTTTCAAGAGGCGAAGGTTAGGGAAGTTTGACTTATCATTTGATCATATCAACTTGGCCATATTGACCCATTTGAAGCTTACTTTTTCAGATCTGCCTTGGAGGCACTTTGACCACCCTTCCCTCCTAGTTTTACTTATTCACCTTGGCGGAGGTTTGATGCTTTGTCCCTTGCCCGATGCGGACAAGCGACTACGTTCCTTTCTTTCTTTGTTCTTCTTATTATTTGGTTTACAACATATTTGGAGTGGTTTCTCTCTCTTTCCTGTTGTTCCTGCCCAGTTGCTGTTGTTGTTCTCGCCCACCCAGTCGTTGCCCCTAGCGGTAGCGTCAATCGCCGTTTGCTCTTCTGCCCATAGCGGTATCGTCTGTCGAGGGTGCTATTTTCCCCATAGCAGTATCGTCCATCACTGAGTGTTTCCAGTAGCGGAACCTCATGGGATGTTTTGGGGGCAAGCAATCAAGCACTCATTTCTCTTCCATAGAGGCATCATTGATAAAAAGGCTTATGAGGATCGGTTGGCAAGTTTTTGCTCAGGCTTGGTCAATGTAGTTTTTTGTCAGTTCAGTTTTGGAGCTCTCATTCTATTCTCTCTCTCTCATACTGTTGGACACTTGAGTTTTTGTGGAGCACTTTTGGAGAGTGTGACATACATGGATGCTTGGAGAAAGAAGGCAAAGGAAGAGTAGGAAACCGCAAGAGGACATCGGGATCAACAACTACAATGGGTTTTTCTTGCAGGTGTTGCGTTGCATGTATGTTTTCCTCACTAGTTTTGGCATGCATGGCATATGCATGTGGTTTATTGGTCATGATCTGTCTTTGGCATGGAGGATTGCCTAGATTGACAGTGGATTTGATTAGATTTTCCATTTCTTGGATAGCCATGGTGTTGTGGGTTTTATCTTTGTTTTCTAGTTGGTGCTCATGTTACTTTGGTTGTGGGTTGAGTTACTAGACTTGGAAGCATTGGTTGGAAAAATTCTCTGGAAGCCCTTGGTGGGTCGATGTAGGTTTTAACCCCATACAGAAATTACTTGCATACGAATTCTAAAACACGGAAAATAAACAATGCAAGAGCATAACACATAAAACACATATACATAGAGATTTTCCCTTGGATCCCAAAATCGAGACTACTAGCTTGATTTTTCATTATATTCCTTTAAATGTTACAATACATATTTATACATGTCGAAGCATCCAATACCATGGACTGAAAACCATCGTGTCCAAAACCATGGACCGAAAACCATAGGTATGTCCGTCCAACCTAATATATGGTCCAAAAAGAAAACTTACCCACCCCCCTCAAACCCC